>JAYMTF010005426.1:0-11577 GCA_036897485.1 Pelargonium nanum | reverse complement strand
AATAACATCAAATACATGTGAAAATACATGTAAAAAATATACATGGAAAAATACTTTTCCAAAAAATAATTATAGCAAAAGATAACATATATTATTGCAGTATTATTTTACACCATAAAATCAGCTTGGACTCAACCAGGAAAAATAAAATGAAAGCAAACAAATCAAAAAGTGTACATATTGTGACCCATTCTATAAATTCTTACCCTTTCTTTATCTTTCTTAATTTTGCTTCTCCTATTGTTAGTCAAAGACCAACAACTAAATAAAACAATCATCTTATGGATATTGACGATGAAACGGCGGTGGCGGCGGCGATCGCCGAGGAGGCGGCGGCGACGGGTGACTCATCTTAGGCCAGCATCCATAGGCTGCACAATCAGCGGGATGAGCATAGAAAGAGGTACATTCTTCCGACGACCGCTGCATGGGCCTGTACGGAATACAATTTCTCCGGTCATCTTTGTCGGCCAACTTCAAGCACATCGCCGGCTCATCGTACAAGTAGTTGCCGGAGAACGTGAAGTTCTCCAACCTCGGCAACGAACATATACTCTCCGGAATCTTCCCTGAAAACTTGTTATTGGCCACATTCAGCTGCTCCAAGCTCCTCATCTCTCCCATGCTCGCCGGAAGCGACCCCACAAACGCATTGTTGCTGATGTCAAACACCGTAACGTCTTTTAGCAACCCTATCTCCGGCGGCAGACAACCGGTCAGACCGGCGTTTATGAGCACAACCTCCTTCAAGGTTCCCGCCATTTTCGCAAAACTTGCCGGAAGGCAGCCTCCGAGGTTGTTATTGGCCAGCACAAAAACGGAGACCGGAGAGTTTCCGATGTTGTTCGGCAGCGACCGGAAGTTGTTGTTGTTGACGAACAAGGCGTCGAGTTTCAAGTTGAAGAGGCTTGCCGGGATGTCACCGTAGAAGTAGTTGAACCTGATGTCAAGAAACTTGAGTGAAGGAAGCTCGAGGACGACGAGAGGGAAGTTTCCGGCGAGGTTGTTGTTGCTGACGTCGAGCTCGTGGAGGAGGCTGAGGTGGCGGAAGCCGGCGGGGATGGTGCCGCAGAAGCGGTTGGAGTTGATGTGGAAGAGAGTGAGGTCGGAGAGGAGGCTGAGGTCCTCCGGCAAGTAGCCGGAGATGTTGGCGTGGTTGATGTCGATTCCGGAGACGTTGGTGACGTTGGAGTCGTCGGGGCCAGTGCGCAGAAGACGCCGGAGTAGTTGCACACGTGTGGGCCGTACCAGTGGGAAGTGGAGTCTTTAGGGTCTGAGGTCATGGCATGTTTCCATGCTTGGAGAGCTGTGTAGGCTTTGAGGAGCCTAGGGTTTGGGTAGGGTTGTTGTTGTGGTGGTGAAGCTTGTTGGTGAGTTGGAGAAGAGAAGAAGATGAGACAGAGCCAGAGGACCAGACCTATGAGGTTTATTATTTTGGACATTTTGGTTCCAGAAGATGCTTTTGGGTTTTGTTTTGTATTTTTTGGGAAGATGGTTTATATTTATAGGGGTGTTTTGGAGAAGATTGGATGGTGAAATGTGTTGTTTTATGGGATATAATAAGTAGGAGTAGTTGCATGAAATAAATTAGACATTAGTTGACTGTATCTTTGTTTTATTTTTTTGTATAACATTTGTATGGGCTTATTCTTGGAATAGAGAGGGTGTATTTGGATATATAAGTATTTAAGTTGTGTTTGACTTGTAACTCTCATGATATTGTTCAAGAAGCTAGCAAGAATATCCACTCTGTTTTTGAATTTGGATTTTATAATACATGAAATGCTCTGGCCTCTTGTAAAGTTAGGTGATTGTTATGATGAAGATGAGAAGAAAATGGTGTGTGTATAATCTAATTATGAATGTCAATAATCTTTGTTTGCAATATTTATGCAATGTTACTTACTTAAATTAAAACCATTTAATTTTAAAAAAGTAATTGAGAAGAATATAAGATAGTATTGGCATAAGAAAAATCAAACTAAAAAATATTTTACTCCACATGAAAAATCAATTAAAACTAATTAATTCTGATATTTTTATTGACTACTTATTCAAAATTATGCTATTTCAGGAATTATAGTATATATCTGGGGAAAAATATGAAAAACTGGGACTATCCATGACATATTCTATTGTTACATTTTCTTGCATGGATATGAGTATATGACGATGGAAATTTGAAAGGATCAAATTAATGACTTCTACAGGCAAGGAGTTCCTTAGGTTAGGTGAGACATAAAATATATATTTTGAAAGTAATCACTTCTTAATAATTAATTATTAGCCATATTTATATTAATTATGATTTAATTCGGAAACTGGATTATCTCTGTAGTTATGAACAAATGGGAAGTATATTATCTGTACGTTTCTGGGATATAATTGGTTGGTCATGATCCCTTAATTAAAACCCTTCATTACTGTGTTTTGAACTTGACTACCTAATGATGGTACCGTGTTCTAATAAGTATATCAAAAGAAAATAACAACAATCATAATAATAATAAAAAACCTAAATCTAAACCCTTAAACTATTTTTTGTTTTCGTTGTTTTGGAGATTAGATATGAGTAAACAATGACGTATGTGAAACATGTGACCATTGTCCGAAGTAAACATAATGGCAGATTCCTAAGAAGAACATAAATTCTACATATAAAATGATTGATGTTTATATATAGTATGGTCAGTTGTTTCTTTCGTGCATGTCTTCTCTAGTCGATATGTTGTAGCTGTTACTATGTTTTGACACGCCGTGTCAAGCCGAAACCGAAGCCGAAGCAGGTGAGGGCATTTTCGTTGCAGATCAGCTGGCTTGTTGGTTGATACATGGTCCATTCAAGTATGCTTAATTTGCATATAATTAATATTAAGTTTTAATTAATTTAAGTACCACTTGCTAGCCAGTAGAAATTTTGTAAAGTCAAAAAAGTATCATTAGGTTTGGTATGAACACAAAAATAAGAAATTTGAAATTGAAGAAATCATTACAATACTACTTTCGTAAACTTACATATATACATATGGATTTGATGACATATAAAATATTTATTTGATAAGTTAATATGATAAATAAATACTAGCTGATCCATTTTTGTCCTCTATTGAATTTCGTCCACTTAGAGTTTATGACTTCTTTAATTCCAAGTTAGTTGTTAATCATTTAGGGAAGAAAATGAACAAAAGGAGAAATTATGAACATATAGACTATATTACTGAGGGTGAAAGAGATGTTATTGAAATGATCACCTATGCATATATGTGGAAAATTTAGTAGATATTACTTGATTAGTTTCGTACTTATTGTTGTTGTTGTTTTCGCAACCGGCACATCTTGTTCGTTTTATTTCCTGCTAGGTCTCTTCTTCTGTCATCTTATAGATGCCGCGTTATCAACCCGTCTTCACCATATAATATATAGTTTGGGAGAGTATGCATATGTATTGCATGGGGTTGGATCGATACTTTTAATGTTTTTTTGCTTTAAAACATATTCTAGTCGTTACGATATCTTTATATTGTGTTTCTAGCTAGCTACTTTTTGGTGAAGCTTTTGTTAGGTCATCTATTATTGAAAATCGTTATATTCACAACGAGCCAATAGTTATTTTTTGTGTTGTTGCATTTTAAATGGTTGGTCGCATATATAGTTTTATTTTTACAATCAAGATTTTAACCAAATATATACATTTACTATCTGTGATTCAGTTGTTTCAATTGTTTGATTTTTTGTCAACTTTTTAAAAAATGTTAATTATTGCTGTGCAGATAATCATACAATCCCATGTCTGGTGGAAACTTATCAGGGAAATAAAATTATGGAGCCACCCTAACATTAGTATTTTTAAGATAAGTTTTGAATTTTAGATCAAAAAATTGAAAAAACAATAGTGTTGGTTAGAGAATGGCGTGTCTATCAAGTCAATACACCAAACTTATAGACCAAATCACTGTGAATTAAACCTGCAACCAGCAAGTATGCATGTATATATAGTGTATATGCATGCATTATTTATTGTCGGTGATGTGAGCAAAATTAAATAGTTTAATATATCTTAATAATTTAATTACTTTTAGAGGACAATTGTTTGCTGCTGAGAGCTATTTTTGAAATAAACTAATTACACTTGAGGTCTGTAAAAGTTGTTAGTTGATTTTACAAGTCGTCTCATTGTTATGTAATTGTGGAGAGTAGTTGAAAAAGAGGCAAGATTGAAGTCGAAAGAATCACTTTTTATTAAAAAAATTCTACCAAATGAGCAATTTTGAAAGTTAAAATTGAAAACAGTTCATTTGCAAATTGGTAGTGGGTTATTTTTAGGTCTTTTTTTAGATTTATTTTTATCCTATTCATGGATATCTTAACTATTTGACTTTTTTGGGTACTGTTTTTCTTCATTCAGTTCACAAATTCTAGAAGGTTTTTGGTCAATACTAATTTCACATGGTGTTGACCTCATCTTCCTCTTTCTTATGCGTATTTGTTGTTAAGGAAAGGAATGGACTGAATCACAAAATTCATAAATATATCTTCTTAATGTCGGGTCGGTATCATACTTATATCTTATGTGGTAAAAGTTGAAATAAATAAAAGATTATATTTTTATTCCTATTAAGTTCGAAATGATTGAAATTTTCTGGCATAAAGAATGGTAAGAAAAAGTTAAATTGAAAAAGTTAAAAGAGACCATCCGATTTACTCAAGGTTGTTCGATGAGATTAGTAGAGGGACAACCTAAGGAAGCCACGCCTACTTTGGTAGATTCTAATTAAGGTCATATGCACTTATTGTTACGCCCGATACAAACTATTAAGACACACTTTATTAACTTCTGAACAAACTCAACTGAGCTCAAATCAATTAGTAAGAGGGGAGATCAAAGTTCTAGTAAAAGTACAAATGGTAGAAAAAACACATCCAGCTTTGTCAATAGGTATAAAATCAGACATCTCCATCTCCTATGTCGAATTCAGAGATTGTTGGATTCGTCTTGCACGAGTGTAGCAGGAAGTTGCAAGCATCCACAGCCTCTCCTACTGTAAGATAGATCCACTCTCGGCCTATCTTTTCGATCAACTTCGAGTTGTCTAGCTTCTTAATCACCTCACTTCTTGGATTTGCTAAAACAAGCTAAAAACAACATCAAGTTTATGTCAAGTTTGTGAAGTGAAACTACATAATCAGTTTCTAGGAAACAAAAATTACCTTGAGACCTCTTCTATCTATATTCTTCTTGAGCTCCTCAAACATGCTGATACCACTTGTATCAATACTACCTACAGCTGCATTTGAATTGTATACATATTTATTGATGTCTTAACCAAAAACTGTTTTGTGTATAATCACTTACTTGTCATGTCTAAAATGACATAGCGTAAGCTACATTCCCCCGAAGATTTTAGCTTCTCCTCTTCCTCGTAGATCCATCTCGAGATCCTGATGAAAACTATGTTAAGTACACACTACAAAAATTCTTGATTTTGGTGACAACATAAAGAAATTGTTGCCAAAGAATATACAAGGAGTTGAGTTTAGAAACAATGACAATTGGGTTGACATGGACAAAACCCAATTATGGTGAAAATTTGGGCTTTTATGCTTTTGACGACAACTTTTCCGCCGCACAAAGTTGTGCTTCCTGACAAACCTTTTTCTGGCGTGCACTTAGAGACTTTCCGAGGCGACACTTTTGGTACACGAGTTACTGACTTTATGGGTTTGAGTGACGGACTGTAATGTTGTGGAAAATGAAATTTCTTGTACCTTTCTCTTAAGTAGCTTGCATTGGCAAAGCAGATTGGAGCATCAATTTGAAGTATGAGAGTTCCTGGAACACAATGTGCAACTGGGTATTGACTGATGCTTCTGTAAACAACTGAGTTTGGGATGTTGCCTAAAACAGATGTTCTTGGCCTGGCCACCAAGAGAAGCACTCTCATCAAGGACAACACTATCTGCAACAAACATCGAGACTTGAACTTGAGACCTGAAGGGACCAAGTGAAATCAACCACTTGCCCTACTGAAGGTTTGTTCTCTGTTTTTACATTTCTGAGCTCAAATATGATGTGTTTACGTACCGGGATGGCTAAGCCGATCTCAACACTACCAAAGACCACACCAGCATATGCACTGATGCACACAACAAAATCAAACTTGTCCACTTTCCAGAGGAGCAGAGCTGCTTTGTAGTCGATGAGGCCGAGCATGGCAGCGATTATGATGGAGGAGAGGACGGCGAGAGGGGTGTAATGGAAAAATGGCATCAAGAAGAGCAATGTGATCATCACTGCCATGGCCATGACAATGTTGGACACTGGAGTTTTGCATCCGGCATTGAAATTCACTGCGGTCCGCGAAAACGGGCCTGCGGTTAAGAAGCAAGAGGTGCAAGATCCTGCAATGTTCATCATCCCAAGAGCTATCATCTCTTTGTTACCATCAATGTGGTAGTTGTTGAACACAGCAAAGCTCCTCCCAACTGCTATTCCTTCCTGAAAATTGAGCACACATTAAAGGATAGTTGGCAAGAGAATTGGCTTAAACTAACGTACATAGAATCCATATATATTTAGGGTAAAAGAACTAATTGGTCCATGAACTTTTGCGTTTCGAACCAATTTGATGCATGAACTTTTAAATATTGACCCAAAATAGTATTTACCCTTAGAGCTTATATAAAAAATTCATGGACTAAATCAGATCAATATTTAAAAATTCATAAACTATTTTGGATTAAAAAAGTTCAGAGACCAAATTGGGTCGAAACTCGAAAATTCATGAACTATTTTTTGGTCTTTTAACTCCATTTAGTGTATGTGGTGTGGAAAAGTAAAGGGCCGAGAGGGCATATAGTGAACTTACAGCAAGAGCTACAATACCAGTGATGATTCCAGTTTTAATGGCTACTGGGAGATACGGAGAACCAAAAGCCAATTCGTACATAGATGGTGGATTCAACCCTTCCTTCAAATGCCCAATCTGGAGATGACAATTACGGTATATGATCACAACATTATACATATATATATATATAAGTGTCTGGAATCTCAACCATGAATTATTGGCGAAGACTCTTAGCCAAGAAACAAACGAAAAGTATCCGGACGGAGCGCCCTCAAAGTCATTGAAGCGATTATGAGTATTAATTGATGATGTAGCATCATTTCATTGACCATGATTTATTAGTTAAGAGTCTGAATCAATAAATTATGATTGAAATTCTTTTTTCTCATGTATATTTTGATATAAAAGATGGAATTCATATAATTCAGTGGTGTGTTACATACCACTTGAAGTCCATGTTTGTTTGCGTTGGTGACATATACAAGGATGCTTCCAAAGACCACGGAGCTCAAAGGTGCCACAGCATTTATCCAGAAGAAGCTTGTCTTTTTTTTGCTCTGTTTTATAATCAACAACTCAAATTAACTTGCTCATATTAGATTTTCTCAAGAATTTTACCAAAAATTCTTATTTCTCCATAAGTAATGAAAATGAGTTTGGATCTTGAAATTGACTTACATAGTATTTGGTGAGGATAAGAAAGGAAAGGAAAAAACAGCCAAAGACTCCACTTTCCCATCTCCACTGCACCAACCAATTTAGTCATCTTAATCATGTGACATTAATTGAGTGTTTCATAAGCAATAACTCTATTTCAGCTTTAGTGTTCCATTTTTTCTTCTTCTTCATGTAACAAAACAAATTGATAACAAATAATTCATTAACATTAGTATCTTTTTTTTTTTATCGAAAGTAAAAGCAATCACTTTATATATGCTGTAAACTTGCATTAAACAACTAAAGGGATTGATTCGATACTGGTTATTGAGCAAGAGAGTATATAATTAAGAAAATGAATATTGATAATTACATGGTGAGTTTGGGAGAAGACAGAGTGCATGACAGAGACAAGGTTAGTGTCCTGAGTGAAATGGACCAAACCAAGTATTCCTTTCAGCTGCTGAAGACTCACTATAGTGGCTGCTCCTCCCATGAAACCCACTATTGTTGCATGTGACAGCAAGTCCACAATAAAACCAAGCCTACATACATACATACATATATTTACCAACAACAACAACTAATATTTTGATTTCATCTAACATATATTCATAGAATATGATCAACATTTCATAATAGGGATATTTACATATGATTATCATGTATTTGTCACATTTTGTAATGGATACCTCTAAACTATTTTTTATTTAACTTTATGAGACCAATGCAGGAAAAGGGTTGTGGAGGCAGTTGCCCCCCATTGAACTTTTTGTTGTTAAAAATTTACTATATATTTTTATCGTGTTTCATTTTTATCCCTACTATTTCTTAAAATTTTGCCCTCACTGAAATGCTAATTTTTCAGTAAGTCTCATTAATTTAAAACATTTTTCCATTGCCCGATAATTTTGCCCCCAATGAATAAATATTCTAGATCAGTCACTTATAACTATCCTGAACTATTTTTCGCACATTTCGTCAATTAATTTTGACAGAAATTTTCAAAAATGTAAGTTTATGGTAGTCTATTGCAGAACGTGACAAGTTTAGGGTAATCTAAAGTTACACAAAAAAGGGTGACAAAAAAGGCAAAATTGACATTTCCGAAAAATTTCGTCAAAGTTAAATGACAAATTTGGTGAAAAATAGTTTAATACAGTCTAAAATTAAAAAAAAAAAAAAAAAAATTAGCTATATCCATTACAAAATGTGATAAATACAATGAAGTCATTTGTAATTCATCCTTCGTAATATTTTTTTACCTTAAGAAGCCAAGAGCAGCTTGGAAAACTCCGGAGAAGAAGGTGGCAGTGATAGCTAACTGAAAGTAGAGTTTGGGGTTCTCATTGGGGTCCACCTCTTTCCCAAGCACCGAAGCTATGAGCAGAGAGGCCACGGCCGCCGTACCCACCGCCAAATCTCTGGAGCTTCCCATCACGGCGTATATAAGTGGCGGAACAAAACTCGAATCTGCAATAATTCATAGAAATGTATCAATTATATATTTGGTGGCATGCATAATCCATTACGAGTTTTATATATATTATTACATAGTCCCATAATTGGTGGCAAGTTGGCTAAGGTTGCATGGCTGATCCCCTGAGGGACAGCGAGGCTGGCGATGGTGATTCCGGCGATGAGATCGGACTTGAAGAAGTGGAGAGTGTAGCGAGGAGCCCATTGGAGGATCGGTATGAAGTATTGGAAGAGTAGAGAGAGTTTGGTGGAGAAGGAGTGGTGGTGGTGGTTGAATTGGCGGAAAGGGTCGTCCGGGAAAAAAGTCTCTTTGAGGGCGGATTTAAGGGAGGTGGCGATTGGTTTGGGCGGAGGGATGGCCACAGGCACGGCGTGCACCAACTCCTCTGCTGCGTTACCCACCATCTCTTCTCTGCCTCTAGTTGACGTGCCAATTGCTATATATACTATAGTTTCCATATTTTATAGACTCCCCAATATCATATCACTCATTTGCTTCATACTAATGTTTTGGTGTTTTTTTATATGAAAAGTTTAAGAATATTTGGATAGTTCTAAAATAAGTGCTCACCTTTTTTTTTAAGTTACTTATGGATATATAAAATTATGATTATACGTTGAAATGTGTAAGTTGAATGGACAAATGAGTATGTGTCACGTGACATTTGAAGCACCACTTCGGCTTGTGGAGAGTCAATGATGGAGTCAAATTCACATGTGATTACGTCTCGGGATCTATAAATATCGACCATCGCGAATGACGCCTCCCTTAACAATTAGTCTAAGAGAAACTTATATCTCTCAAAGGAACTTAGCATCATACGTAGCTTCACAAAGGAGACACCAACCATTCTAAGGTGTCCAAGAGCTCTTGGCCTCAGAGGGTCCCAATATCCTCTTAGCCCCTAATTAAGGTTCTCTGTCTCGTCAAGGCATCAAAGGATCCCCATCTCTCTAGGACACATTTAATGTTCCACACTTTATCAGTACACTATAACGCTTCTCAGAGCGGTATGCACTCTTAGGATTTTTCATCCTACCCGCGATGGTTGAAGGGCACACAGAGATCTCAAGACTCCTTGCCCATGAACGGCGCGTCCGAGAGGGTAGGGTCTAGGCTCACCATGGGCTCCATAGTAGATCTAAAATCTCCACTAACCAATCATGCACTACTACCACGTCATTGGATTGGTTTATGAGTATAAATACTCTCTCCTTCGATGGAGAAATTGTTGAACTTTTCTATCCTCATTTTTTACATTGTATTTGTTGCGCTTTGATTCCCTAAGAGATATTCTTTATTTTACGCTCGATGTGGGTTCTAGTGCACCAACATTGATTTTCACCTAACATATGTGTTCTCCCCTCTCCAGTTCTAGGTGGTGAGATTTGGAGGTCTAGATTTTCACGAGTATGAGTATACAAATCATAAAGAGAGACAATTAGTGAAATCGTCTTAACCCAATCAAGAGCATTAAATTAGTTTCATTATCACGAACGATTCAAAGACTAGTTGGCGTTCTTCGTTCGTTTGTCGTTATTCGAAACATATATTTATCATTTGAAAATTTTCACCGAGTGTTGTGAGATTCATTTCATCCACATTATGCTTAACAAAAAAGACTTTACTATTGTATTTGCTTTGATTCGAATAAACAAAGTGCATCAAATTTTTTATATAAGTTAAAATTATTCGAGTTTGTAACATTACATGTAATTGGACATATAAGCAAAGGTACATGACTTTGCAGGGTATCTGAATATATGTTTCCTATTTAGCGATCATTCCTACATAATTATGAATCAAATTATACTCTACAACAACAACAAAATATAGACTTAAATTGATTAAGTTTAGGAGCAAAGAATGAGGAAAGATGGTGGCGATGCAATGATTGTCAATTCCACTAGAATCTCATTCCTCCTACTTCATTCAATTGTTTATGCTCCCATCTATCTTAACCACACACACAGGGTAATTAAATAATTTAGCCGAATAAGAGAACGAAAAAGGAAATCCAACTTGTTCAAAAAAATAATAATAATAATAAATAAATAAACCCAACTTGTTCAAAAAAAAAATGAAACTCAACTTGTTCAGAAGAAAAATGAAACCCAACAATTTCAATTTGCACCACACATACTTCAAAAAGGAAATTTCCACTTTCCACCGCACATTATACTCCAAAGTGAAACTGTGAAACATAGTTGACGCTAAAAGTAATTACTGTATGTATTCTATGTTTTTTTTGTTGACACAGCATATATTCTATGTTTTGATGAAGTGGGATATTATATATTTATATATAGATGCATGCATGCATTGACAAGGAAGATAGATGTTAAATATCGTAATATTAATAAAATATTGTGTCTGTTTTATAATGAGTGCGTCTTACTTTATTTTTTAAAAATAAATTAAAAATTTAGTTATGCATAAATTGTCAACAATATTTTTATAAGTTAGTATGGTTTTAGTTTATCACATGATTAAGAAAGTAAATGTAAAATCTACATATATATATGTGTTAAAATTGGTGAAATGGCACTAGAAGATGCCACATCATCCAATCACTCAATTTCTAGCCCTCTC
>JAYMTF010005425.1:0-11578 GCA_036897485.1 Pelargonium nanum | reverse complement strand
GATTTCCAAAATTCAATGGCACCACAGACCCGCGGGAATGGATTTTGCAGGCTGAAAGATATTTTACCCTTCTTTTTCATCAAACTCTCGCCAGAATCATCAAACACTCTCCGAATAGTTCAAAATTTTGCCGAAAACTTTAAAAACTCATCGGAAACATCATAAACTCGCTGTAAACTGCTTTTTAAAATTCAAACCCCAAAATTTTGAATTTCATACCAAAATACAAATATTCAACATGAGTTTCATATCAAAATAAAAATAAGTGAAGTCCACCAATTGAAAATTAAAATTTTGAGAACAACAAATAAAAAAGCAAAATTAGTTTGGAAAAAAAAACAAACAAAAGTTTGAAGCAAATTGGCGTTGACGGAGATATAGGGTTGATGGTGTGGGGACGACGGTGTGGGGTCGATGGAAGGCGGCTATCCATCTGCAGATCTGGCATGGGGTCGACGGAGCTCGTTCACAATCTGCTCCACGTCGGCAACAGAGGGAGAAGAGAAGAGAACGAAGATGGCTCTACAGATCTGGCCGGAGACGGAGGCGAACGGGTGGTGGAGCTTCTCGCCAGAACAAACATCTTGCTCCATAGCCGCCGTTGTCGAGGACGGTTATGGAGAATCGCGCAAGGACGACGGAGGCGAACGGGCGGCGGAGCTTCTCGCTGGATCAGCGGAGCATTGTGGCTGTTGTTGGTGGTTTGTGCTACCGTTAGAGGTTTCCGGAGACGAAGGGGGAGGCAGAGGTTGCCGGAGACGAAGGGGGCGACGATTAGGGTTTCATTTTTCATTTTTGTTTATTTTTTAAATTCAAGCCAAGTAAGGGTCTGTTTGGATGTTGTTGCTTTTTTTTTTAGTTAGGATGATATTTAGGTCTTTTTCCCATTTAACGGACAGAGCAATAGACAAAATGAGTTTGACATAATTTAGGGTATCCAAAAGTTAGAGCAAAATGTTCAGGGAATGCAGGGTTTAAAGGTGTAAAGTACAAGGTAGGTATGTGTAATTATCCCAAATTTAAATATAATATGGGAAATTATACGAGGCACCACTGAACTTGACACCTCAAACATTTGGCACCCCTGAATTTTTTTTCGCAACTTTAGACTACCCTGTAGTGTGCAAGAGTCCAACATATCAGATTTTATCTTCTCCATATGATTAGCACCGGAGACCACCACCTGAGTAGCAACACATGCTAGAGCTCGTGTCTCGTCGGTACCTCCATCGTTGGAGCTATCTTCTCCTCCCAGAGCAACCACAAATGATTTGGCATGATCTCGTTCTCGTTCGCAGATATGTCCTCGTCGGATCTGGTTACATTTTTGTAATTTGTTGATGAACTGAGGTGATAATATGGTTGGTGTAATTTGTTTTGTTGCGTAGTTCATGATTATTGATGAAATTTTTGAGTTTTGAATTGGTTAAGAATAGTTATGATGCATTTGATGATTATGAAATGTTAAATTAAAGGAATCAACACAAATGTCGCTCATAAATTAAAGGAATCAACACAAATAAAATCTGATTTTTTTTTAATTTTTCGGCAAAATTTTGAATTTTCGGCGAATGTATAAATTTTCAACGATTCTATGAATTTTGCGGCGAGCCTATGAAGCTTCTGGCGATACAATGAATATTTCAGCGAATTTAGGGGGAAGAAGAAGGATAAAGTGATCATGTGTCGGACACATGACTAAATATTGACATTTTCCGTCAAATGTAACTGGTGGAAGAACTCAAGCACAGTTCAGAGTAGTCTAAAATTGCAAAAAAAATTTAGATGTGCCAAATATTGGAGGTGACAAGTTCATGGGTGCATCCTGTAGTTTCCAAAAAAAAAAAAAAACAAATACAATTCCTTTACGACAAACACAACCCCAAAGAGAAGTTAGGGTTTGTGTTTTCTCTCTTTCTCTTTGCCGTTTTGAGAGTCGGTTAGAGTTTTTGTTTGGTTACGGTTTCTTTTGATTTTCAAAGCGGCGATAGTTTTTTAGATTTGCATATAGAAAATCACGGTCTTTCTCGTTTAGATAGCGAGTCTTGTTTTGATAGCAAGTTATGGGTTGTTAAGGTTTGTAGTGCTATGTAGATTCGCGATAGATTTTTTATTGGTGTTTGACAGTGCAACAGGTGGCGGTTGCATATAAGAAGAAAGTGACTTGGAAGGTGGTGGTTTGACCAAAGTAATCGAATCAGCCTTCGAGTTTATTGTCGAATTAGATGGTAGACCTGATAGTTGCGAGGGGCCGTTGGAAAAGTCATCCATGTGGTTGCAATGAACTTTAAGTGCAATCGTTGTCAGTTGTTTTTGCTCTTCAGGCTGGAGAGGAGGATCCCAGTGTCTTTGGTTTGATTATTCGAGATGTTTCAACCATTGTGGATCAATTCAGTAGTGTCAGTTTTTTATTTTCAATTTGGTCTCTAAACCAAATAGCCCACGAATTAGTTAGGTTTTCGATTTTTCTGTCAGACTTGTCATTCTTTTTGAATTAATATATTATTACTTTTTGCATTAAAAAAAAAAAAAACACGACCCAAATTTTTGTACACTTGTCCCTCTTTTTTCTACCTCATTTCACCTCTTTAGTTAGGGTAAAAAGTAAAACTCATTTTTGGGAAGAAGATGACCAAACCTGAACGACAAGAAAGTAGCTGAAACCTGAAAGTCAGTCAAGAATATTGAATATTCTCTTCCCTCCTTCCCTTACCCACACGCATGATTCACATTGCGTTTTTGTTTTCCCCAACGCAACAAATCTCCCCAAATCTCTGTCTCTTGCTTCTCCCACACCTCAGGTACTTCCCAGATTCGTCCATTTCTCTTCGTCAATCTGTTTTCTTCTCCAGAAAACCAGATCCGTGAATCGCATCGAGAATTCGTAGGTGATGATTGAATGGATAAAAAGCAGCATATAGCAATATTCACTACTGCCAGCCTCCCATGGATGACAGGAACTGCTGTGAACCCTTTGTTTCGCGCAGCTTATCTCGCCAAAGATGGGGAAAGAGAAGTCACCTTGGTGATTCCATGGCTGTCCTTGAAGGACCAGCGCTTTGTCTTCCCCTCCAAGTTTGCTTTCACTTCACCTTCTGAGCAGGAGTCGTATGTTCGACAATGGCTCCAGGAGAGGACCGGTTTTACATCTACGTTCCATATACGCTTCTATCCTGGGAAGGTAATTTTGGTTGTTTATATGATTCAAGAGTTGTGTTTGTTTGGTTGAAGATACAATTGGGGAAACCAAATGTGATAGAATTCAGTTGGTTAGGGCTTTGGAGAAACTAAAAGGGTTAGGGTTAGATTTAAGTTAATTTGGATGTGATAATGCCTGATTTAATGACTGATCATAGCTGAATCCATTGATTAGGTGAGTAGAAGATACCAAAGAGTTTCTCACCTAATCAATATCACTCTTGCCGAACTGCCCATTTTGCTTAACCATCATTAGAACCTATGATGCATGTACACTCTCATCTTCTCAACGTACCTGTCCGATTATACTTGAACACTTGGACACTCTTCGGATGCATATCCTCCGGTTTTTAATAATGTTTCTAAGAAGACATGTATCAGACACCTTATGTATCCCTCGTTTTTTATCAAAAAATAATTGATTGAATGTGTTTGACACTCTAAAATACATTGACGGGAATGAATTGATGCAACTTATATGCACTAATATAGAAAATATAAATTATCATTTATTATTATTGAGCGTATTCTTCGCGTATCATGTCTATGATTTTATAAAGATTGTGTGTCGCCGTATCCGTGCCGTGCCGTGTCCTGTATTTCGTATCTGTGTCTATGCAACATTGATTAGAACATATTATTGCCGTGTTCTTTATCTTGCTTCATATTCTCAGCTCTTTTTATTATGTTTTCAGTTTTCCATAGATAAAAGGAGTATTCTTGCGGTTGGAGATATATCAGAAATCATCCCTGATGAAGAAGCAGATGTTGCCGTTCTTGAGGAGCCTGAACATCTTACTTGGTATCATCACGGGAAGAGATGGAAAACTAAATTTCGTCTTGTCATAGGAATTATTCACACAAATTACTTGGAATATGCCAGAAGAGAGAAGAATGGTCTAATAAAAGCATTTCTTCTCAAACATATAAATACTTGGGTTGTCAGTATCTATTGCCACAAGGTATCTTTTCCGATAATTAACAATCTTTCTTCATAGAACTTCCTATTTCTGGTGTTGTTTATTGTTGTAGCTTCGCATTAAGACAGGTGAAAAAATATAGTAAATAATTACTTTTCTTAGTTTCTCAATGAACTATGTAATGTTTCTTTTATGGTATGCTATTGTTTTACCCATCTTTGTATTGGGACCATATAGTAGCTTCATCTTTTCTAAGCTTAAGGAGGACTTGCCCCCTCTTCAACATCCTCTATCTGCTAATGATTCTTATGGTAATGTGTTCCTGCCAATTATATAATTCATACTGCACAACAGTGAACTCTGTTTCTCTAAACATCTTTGTGCTGTATGTTTGAAACTTTGTTATTCCTTAAAAACATAAAAAAAGAAACTGTTATGATCTTAGAGTGAATAACATACATAGCCAAGAAATTGATTTTCCTATGGTTTTTGAGATTGAGTGCTAAGGAGCCAAAGCCAAGGTTTTTTTTTGGCTTAGGCTAAGTCACTAATGAGGTGGTGACACCTCATTAATATTATGGATCTAGCGGATCGCTACGTTCCCACAAATTCATTGGGGTGGGTATGGGTGAAATCTTAATGTGGTGTCATGATTTCATTGGTTCGGCTTAGTCTAAGCCAAAAAAATCATGGCTCGTATTCTTTATTTTCATATATATACACACACATATATATATATATATTTATGATGCAAGTCTAAATATATGTAAGAGTTAGATGTGCGTACTTGTATTTATGGCTTACTAGTATTAGCTTGTGATGATTAGGTCAAACCCTTTTTAACTGGATGTTCAATTTGTTGGAATCTGAAATCGTGAAAATGAAATTCAATCCAATTGTTTGGAAAACCATGAAATTTCAAATTGAATTGACAATATATGAGCCATCATTTGAAATCTCATATTTTAGCTGTGTTTTAGAATTCTATTGCAATAGGGCCAAATCAAAAATCCAAATTCTTTATATATCCATTATCCAAACATTGGCTTTGACCCAAATCTAGAATTTCGAATTAAATGTGAGTTTCCAGACAGGCCATTAAGTTATAAAAATATTAAAAGGATCCTGATTTTTTTTAATATTTTCATATCTTGGTTATTATCATTTCAGAGAAATGCTTATTCATACTTCATCGTTATGTGAGTACAGGTAATCAGATTATCAGCTGCCACCCAAGACTATCCAAACTCCATAATTTGCAACGTTCATGGTGTCAATCCCAAGTTCCTTGAGATTGGCATGAAAAAGAAAGAAAAACAACAAAAAGGGAATCGAGCTTTCACTAAAGGTGCTTACTACATTGGGAAGATGATATGGAGTAAAGGCTACAAGGAACTACTTAATCTTCTTCGTGATCACCAAAAGGAACTAGCTGGTGTAGAGATTGATTTGTATGGCAGTGGAGAGGATTCTGACCAGGTAAAGGAAGCTGCTAACAAATTGGAAATAACTGTAAGGGTTCACCCTGGATGTGATCATGCTGATCCTTTATTCCATGAGTAAGCTCCCTATGACTTGTTTATCTTTCTTATGATGTTGGTTTGATTATTGTTTTCTCCCCTTTGGACAAAAAATGAACATAAATTGAACTACTGCATATGCCTCGAGATCAAAATTCTGATTCACTTGGGCTTTCTAGGAAAAAGTATTTAGCTTTTGTAGCTGATGCATCTATTCTATCTTGATTACTCACAACTTTATCTGCATTTAAGACGAATGATGGGTATCTTGCTTGATCTTTTGACTGGTATGTTAACTTGTGTCCATAAGTTGTCCCAATCATAATATGAATTAGGTGAAACCAGATGCAACTTCAATGAAGGACTTCTAGTTCATAATAAATGAATGATTTGTAGTTGTAATAATCTGTTTAAATATACTTAAGGAGCTCTCTTTTGCTTGTATCTAGTTACTGGCATGCACAGTTGTAGTACTTCTATGCAGGAAATCCATATCCCTTGTTAGTCTTTTTGAGCTATTTTATTATTTCTTTTATGGATCCAAAAAAAAAAAAGAAAAAAAAGAAGAAAAAAGAAGAAGCCATGATCCCTCCCTGTCTCAAATGAGTATCTTGTTTCGCATTTTGCAACAATTAACTGTGATTTCGTCAGTGCTTGATTTGACCTCATGTTCCCCCATGTACCTTGGTTGTAACAAACTTGAGCGATTATGAGTAACTTTTTCTTAATTATTGGTAATTAGTTTGTAATTCACATGCTAAAATAGAAAGTGAGCGCTCATTTTGGGACAAATAATTTAATAAACATGACTCATTTTGGGACGATGGAGAAAAATAATTCCCTTTCAAAGTGCTTGGCAACAATATTAGCAGATATAGCTTTTACACCTTTGTTCTCCTTTTACGTATCTGGCTTAAAGGTAGTTTCCTGCATTCCTGAGTTGTGCTTGTACACAGATGCCTACATTTGTACAGAATTAAATCTTTTTTCAGGAAATGGTGCACTGAACTTTTGTTCTAGATGTAGCCCTTCCTCCCGACATTCTAATTGCGCATGATTAGAAATCTCACATTTTTACTTCTTCCTCTTCCAGTTATAAAGTGTTTCTCAATCCGAGCACCACGGATGTGGTCTGCACAGCTACAGCTGAAGCACTGGCGATGGGAAAAATTGTAGTATGTGCCAATCATCCTTCAAATGATTTCTTCAAGCAGTTCCCAAATTGCCGAATGTACGACAAAGGCAGTGAGTTTGCTGAAGCCATTCGCAAGGCACTAAAGGAAGAGCCTTCTGAGATGACTGATGCACTGAGGCATGAGCTGTCATGGGAGGCTGCCACGGAGCGGTTTGTGAGGGTAGCTGGGGTGGAGCAGAATATTGCAAAAACACTGGCAAAGACGCCATCTCCAACAATGAAGTTTATGTCCTTGTCACTAAACCTGCGGAGGAAAATGGAGGATGCATCGGCTTTTGTGCATCATGTGGCTTCTGGGTTTGAGGCAACACGATTAGCATTTGGTGCAGTTCCAGGGAGCTTGCAACCAGATGAAGAACAACGCAGTGAACTTGGGTTGGCCGTTCCAGCTGGCAGGTGAATACATTGAATAAATTAATCAATTAGATCCTCCTTGTCTTTGACACATTATTTCAAAAATTCTTCTAGTTTTCTTATGGTGCATTCAGGCTATGCATGCATCTCTTACAACACTTGACCTCACCCTTGACTTTTCCAAGATCATACAAGTTTTAGTTAAGGAGCTGAAAGTAGTAAATTGATTTTAGGTAGTGTCGCCCAATTCATGTGCCAAAGTGTTGTGTTTAGTTTTCATATTTTCGTTAGGGAAAAATACTTTACAACTTGTAAATATGTTTTATGGGATATGTGTGCGTGAGAAACATATAATTTGTGTTGAATTGAATTTGAAGCCCAGCTGTAGTTCTAGACGGCATGTATAGCTCAAAGGCTAAACATGTCGTCCAGAACGTGTTCTCTGCATTGTGTGAAGTCTAGAATTGGATATATGTGTGTGTATATTCCCCAAGCTCTGTATATAGACTTATCGACAAAACTTGTCATGTTTTTTCTTCAAATATGCTCAGTTGAGATTGCGTCGGGTTTTGCAATGCATGGCCTTTCAGGGTTAGTAGTGCGGTAGCAGCCTCTATCTCACCCAAATTGAGTTTGCGTTTCTATTTGAAAATTGCATTCTTAGCTTTGACTCAAATTATGCTTTCATTTCCCTCTTGGTTCGCCAAAGCATTCGACCAAGAGAGAAACTAAAACAATAAGCGGAAAAAAAAATCATGGACTGAAAAAATATGTATACACTATCTGAATATTCGTACAGGCCTTTCTCACTAAGTTAATGTCAATCTCCTAATCAAAGATTAAGAATTACATTGTATATATGTGTTACTCCTTCCATCTCTAATCCCTAGTGTTTTATGACATCTCTTCTCCTTTTTAGACATCAAATTTGCAAAACAAGTATCTTAAATATTGTTGGAGTATAAAACTATTATTAAGCCTTCAACTATCAGATTAAGTTTTTAATTAAGTTGGTTCTTTACGTAATATCAGAGCATTGGGGACTAAAGATCCCGAGTTCGAATCCTACTGAACCTGTGCATGGGCCACGTGCAATGATACCTAATTTAGAAATATTTCTTTCGTATTCCTTGAATGTCTTGGGATTACTTCTTCCTTATACTATTTGTTTGTTTCTATTCATATCTAGTGGTTTTTCCACTTGCTTCTTTTTTGCCCCTTCTTAGCTTGGGTTGATGTGAGTTCGGCTTCTATGATCGCGCGAGGCCAGTAGTGCGCAGGCGGACCTATATTTCTTGTACCAACACGTGCCCCTTACTCTCATAGAGTACTACAGTGTGAACAATTTGATTGTTCCATGGCAATATCTTTTTACTTTGTATCCTCTTGTGTGAGTGGCGTTTGGGTTTGTGCGCCTTTTGACCATCAACCATTTTGTTTATAAGTCTTCTTGTGTCAGTGTGCCAGCATTTTTTCATTTTGCGTTTATTTGTACGTGCGTGCTGAAGAATGAAGATGGCGCGTGATTAACGGTTTCGATATGTAGTAACGAAATAAAATTAGTGCATTAATTTCATTCCTCACCAGTCGATCATGTTTCCATTGTTGAAGTCATCCTCTCCAATGTCAAATTGGAGCCTGAGGACGAGTTTGACTTTTCTTTGGTCCCTCATGTTACTTTTGTTGGAGTGGTGGGGACGACAAATGGTCATGTCGTCATTTCCTGTCTGACGCTTTATTATGTAATTTTTGACCGACTAATGGCGATCCCAGCTTTGGCCGTAGCATTCGATTGTTGGGGCGGGGTGGTCGACTTGCTATAGTTGATCACGTTGTGCCTTCTTCGGGTGAAGAGAATGTCTTTCTTGTTGTTGGTTTGTCCAATTGTCATTTGAGTAGTAAAACGCTAGAACGTGATGATTCATTGTCTGCTCATAAAAAAAAGGTAAAATGTACGGATTATCACACTCTGCACATTGGTTTCAAACTTTATGGTAGAGATTTGGATTTTCGGTTTGCACCCAAAAAGTAGAAAAACTCATGAAAAAGAGAGTGTGTACTTGGATATGTAATTGTTTAGATAAAAAGCGATTCATTTTGATTTAGAGTTTTATGCCACCAAAGAAAAGACGAAAATAACAAGCACATCCATCACATGCTCGATTTTGCAGCAACCTCACTCTCCCCTACACACGAAGTAGCAGCGTACACAAATTCCCGAATGTGCACACACAAATCTCGGAACTTTGCCGGATCAAACAGCTCCACACCATGGCAACCACCTTCCAGGAAATGGGTCACCACGTGCACTCCACGCGCCTCCAACATCTTCGCAAACTCCATCTGCCGGTCTATCAGTGGGTCCCCAAAGTAACCCCTCACACAACATTTTGGCAGCCGTCCGATCTTCTCCTCGTGGGACCCACCCACCGTCGGATTGCAGAACTCGTGGTCCCGATCGGCTCCGACCGGCAGCGCCAGGGACCACATCAGATCGTTGGCCGGCAACGGTAAAACCCGATCATCAATCAGCCTCGTCTCCGACTGGGTCCTCTGGGCCCCACCAAAGTAAGGTTGGTTCAACACGAGCCCTCGGATCCGAACCGGAGACAGATCAACGTCGCAGAGACGTAAAGCAGCATGGTACACCATGTTCCCGCCGGCGCTGCTTCCCATCAGGAAGCATCTGGAAAAATCCACAACGTTCGTAAACTCGGGACGCGAAGCGGCGTGGTCGCGGACCCACTCGACGGCCGAAACGGCGTCGTCGTAGGCGGCGGGGAGGCGGTGCTCGGGAGCGAGACGGTACTCGAGGGAGAGCACGGCGGCGGGGAGGTGGGCGGCGAGAGCGGCGCAAGAATAGTGAAATGGCTGAGAGGCGGCGCTGAAGAGGACGAAACCGCCGCCGTGGAAGTAGATGAGGAGAGGAAGTAGCTGCGGCGGAGAAGCGGCGTCGCGGCGGGGAGGGAGGTAGAGGCGGAGGTAGGTGTTGTGGGTGGGATTGAGAGGGAGGTCTTTGGATTCGACATTGCCGATGGTGTTTGGGAGTGGTTCGGTGGTTGGTGAGATGGGGAGTGTTGGGTTTCGGGTGAGCGAGCCGTCTGGGTTTGGGGCGATTTTGAGGAATCTGTAGGGGTCGAAATCGGAGGATGCTGCGTGGGGAGGAGGAGAAGAAGAAGGGTTGTCTGATGATGCCATTGGCGATTTAGGATTAAGCTGCAACTAGTGTGTGTGGTGTGTATATATATATATTTTTAGATAACCTGTGGTGTGTATATATAATATGAACTAATGTATTTTTTTTTTTCCATTTTATATATGAAATTTCTGAATGGGTCCGCACAGTCGCAATTGACATCTTTAAGTCATTTTACTACTCTCAGACTAATCTTCATTTGAGGTTTGTTCACAGTTAAAACTTTCACCTCTCCTCATGGGTGTGTTGAGCGGGGATCGAACGCAAGCGCTCATATGGACTATTGTATTAATAGTAGTAAATTTTTGGGTTTTGGGAAGGTGGACTAGATTGTAGTGTTGCTGGATGATAAATTGAGTTATGACCCGTAACGCAACGCGGATATAAGTGAGTTTGGATTCAATACGATATAATTCGTGTATGACAGATTCAATCTGTTTTAATGATTAGGTTCTCAACTTTTCATGTTGAACTCATTTAATCTGCCTTTTTTTATAATTAAATGAGTCATGTAACTCGTTTATTGACTTTCATATTTAAGGATAAAATTGTAAGTTTTTAAATATATTGTGTAAGAAATGACATATATATATAAGTTAAACGGGGAATATTACGGTTTGTGTCAAGTCAATATCAACTCATTTATTTACGCGTGTCGGGACGTATAATTTTAAACACAATTATTTTAAACATCTTAGTCGTAGAAAATATTATACTTTCAACGCGAAACAAACACGGCTAACATTTGTTATGAAAGGTTGAATTTGAGTCCAAATGAAGTGTTTGGAAAACTAAAAAATTGAATTTGAATTTGAGTCGAATATAATAACATTAAGGCTACGTTTGGTAAACTGTAATGGAAGGGAATGTAATGAATATTCCACCCTGAATTCTATTCCAGCCTGAATGCTCATTCCATGCAGAGCGTTTGGTAAAAATTCGGAATAAATTTTTATTCTAGGCAGAAAAGTTGTACTAATGTTTGATTTGATTATTTTTATATCAAAATGATGTGCATTGTTATTTTTTCCCGAATTATTTTGATATAATTATAAAACATTACTAGAAAATTTAAAAATGAATAATGTTTTGACTTAATAACATTATTTGTTAAAAAACGTTATTTCTTACGTATTGTTATCGCTTTTGAAACTTGATTTAAATGTGACTTTATATTTACATTATATTGATCTAA
>JAYMTF010005424.1:0-11578 GCA_036897485.1 Pelargonium nanum | reverse complement strand
AATATGTTCTCGATCTACCATACAGTGGTTATTCTTTGAAAAACTGAACAAAATTGAAACTAACTGAAACAATAAACAACATCAAGTACCTTGGATGATAGTTGGCAGTAGTTAACAGAGAGAGAGAGAAAGTTGAGAGAGGGTGGATAAATAAGTAAAATGACATCACAAATTGAGGGGTATTTTTGGTATGAAATGGTATATACACTCTACAGTAATCTCACAGGAACAACCCTGCTCCTGTGAGAAGTAGAGCTTTTGAGGATAAAAATCATGAATGTCTATAGACATTCATGAAGTAGAAGACAACCCAAACAATTTTTAGCCAAAATTTTGTCTATAGATAATTTATATAGACGTGAAGTAGACAATCCAAACAATGCCAAAAACTCTTCACCTCTACAAGTGGAATTGATTCCGAAGTTCTTTAAACTATCTTAATCTGTGCTGCCAACTAAACATATGATTGTAGGAACCCATTGATTTTTTGGCTTCTCTTTCTCCATTGTAATATTGTATACACACAATCACAGCCCTCAACATTTGAACATATGTTATGGCGTTTCATTTCACATTTTTATAGTCATATAATATTATATTTAAATTGTGATGTAGTTAATGACCATGAACCTCGGAACTCTTTACGAATATAAGACAATGCATTTTTATTAATGTTATCAACAACATCAAAATTAATTCATGTCAATCTGATCAGAGTGTTTAGTAAAATATTACCACATGTATGTAAGTGTTATTTATCAATATTATCAACAACAACCAAAAACTGTTATTTATCAAAGTTTCTATAATATTAAAATGAAGTGCATATTTTGTAGAAAAATATTTAAAAGAACAAAATGTAATCACGTGGGAATGGAATTCTTTGTTGTTGCAATTAGATGCAATGCAACAAAAACTAAAGCCACATTAATTACGTGAAGTTGTAAAAAAAATATTAATTTTAACATTTGACATACAAAGATTGCTAGTATTTTAATAGAAAATTTCATTAGTAAGTTTTAAAATCTGAAATTTGAATAAGATGCTTGAACAACTTACAAAGACAATAAATACCTGTCTTGTACAAATAAAACTATTGATAACTTCAAACAATACACTAAACAAATAACATAAGAACATGTCTAAAGTCTAATCACTATTTCATAAATATATAAATCAAAAAAGGAATGGGAGGGCAGTTAATTTGGTCCCTAGCTAGTTGGCTACAATGATCACTTTTTTTACTTTTTTTTCATTTGTTATATATATTGTTACATTGAAACTGTTGGATCATCCATTTGACCTATGAAACCAAAAAAGTCCCAACTTAATGACAATAGTAGAAGTAGATGCTAGATTTGTGGTTGATTTCTTTTATATTGTTGTTTGGTCCATTAATTTTTGGAGGATTTCAACTTTAGAATACATGTAGCAGCTTAATAATTGATTAGCAGCTTAATAATTGATAATTTGATAGAAAATGTAAATACTTTTTCCTGTATTTAAGGTAAATCTTATTTCACCACTATTTCGAAGTGTTAAAAATGTTGTGAAAACAATAATATTTGTATGTAGCCGAAGTTTTGATATATTTTTTCTCAATATTTTTATGCTTTTTGGATTGAAAAAATAAAGAGTGATTGTTTTCCACAATTGTAGTGCAATTTATTTAATTAGATAATTTTCAAGAACATAATTTACATACAAAGTGGGCTGCATACATTAATAATAACATTGAAATAGTTGTTGAATTTCAAATAAATATTATATGTAACCACATTAATTTATAGATAAAATATTTTGTAGTTGTTCGTACGCCAGCGACTAAATTACACAAATTCAAAGTAGAAGGCTCAACTATAGCGGCTAAGGTTTCGTACGGCTACAAATGCTCTTGATTTTCATAGTCATGACAATCTATTAGGTTTGCAGATAACAAATTGTGGCGTCTCTCGTTAAAACAACGAGCTTTTGCTTTGATTGCAAGTAAAGGTTCCATTAGGATTTGCAAAGCGATATGCGGCGTAGTTTTGCGATGTTTTTTTAATATTTATTAGTGTGTGCGCATGACACCAGGAGGCGGTTGCAGAGAGAGAAAGAATGTTCTTGGAAGATGATGGTTCGGTCGGAGCCCTGAAAACAACCTTTGAGTTTGATGTCGAATCAGATGTAAGACCTGGTGGAGGCACATGTGGTTGGTAGTGCCGTTCATGTGGTCGCCTTAAGTTCAAAGTGCAATCGTTGTCAATTGTTCGTGCTGTTTAGATTAGAGAATGTCTTACCTTTTAGTTGAGTCGGTCTTCTAAGAGAAATAATAAATTATTAATGTTTTGCAAATTTTTTTGAGTTGATTTTATAACCGAAATAATAAATTATTAATATTTTGCACTAAATATATGACAGAAGGAGAGCATAACATTTACTACTATTATATAAAAAAAAAAACATTTACTACTAAAACTAATTTTTTCATAGGTCCTTTTTCTTTTTCGTTTTCTTAATTACAAATGTACAGCTCAATCTTTTAATGCAATTGCTCAGCATTGTCTTGGCTGGGCTATATAAAACAGTATATAAGGGAGTAATAAATTGAAGAGCAGCATCATAATTCAATCATCATCATAAATACCAAACAAATAAAGGATTCATTAATGGTTGAATACTTGAATCTGAATTTTGAGAAAAAGAAAAATCTATTCACAGAGCCCTAAAATAATTGAATTGAAATAAAATAATAAAATAATAAAAAGGTGGACCCTAGAAAAATCAAAACAGTTGATTGGATATGATTTGGTTTGATCCATCCACAAGGCATTGCACATTCCATGCGTGAATGGTATAAATATTGTGGAGCAGTGCAGTGCATGCAGTTGAAATTGTAAATTGAATTCAAAAAATGCATGGTCATTTCCTTTTCAGGTTGTTGCTGTTGGTGCAGGCCCATAAGGGACCCACTGAGTATCCAATGGGCTTATTATTGGTGGGCTGGGCCTGTCACCATCTTCTATGTAATGCCAAACACCCAATACACTGTTCCTTTGATTTTGCATTGTTTTGAGGAGACACTGGATTCTGTACATCGTGTACAACAGCAAGAAGATACTCAACCTCTCCTCACCGTACACGTGGTCCTAAATGTGGGGACATGCCTCATTAGTCAACCTCAATATTCCCAATCCATCGTCTTTTTTTTTTTTCTTCTGATTACTATGCTTTAATCTCTGTTTTTAATCATGCACCATTTCAGTGCTTCTTCCCTAAAACAATAGTGTTGTAACTGATTGATTAGTATTGTCATGGTATTTTAACCCGGCCTTGTATGGGGCCTATATGTTTCTATCAATTTGTTACTTCATGGTATTTGACCATTCAAAGTGGACAACCAATTCGACGTTTAAATTAGATTCTATACAATAATTGTCTAAAGTTTATAAGTATATGTGTTTACCATTATATTATTCGTCTTATCCTATATATGTATACTTATTGTTTTCCCTGCTCTTACCCTTTTTTTCTTCTTGGGACTTCTCTTCTTCTGTTGGCGGTGGCAATGAGTTTTTATTGTGGTGCAATGTCTTTGGGACAAAACGTGTGCATTTCCAACACTTGCACCCTGCCCTGGCAAGCTATTGTTGACTCTTAAGTGAGTGGTCAGTTAGGGCAAATGAACCATCTTTGTGTGCGCATAAATGTTGGTTTTTCTTGATAGTGGCGTGCTCGTGATGCATCGATTGTCAAGAGTTAGCTATAAGTACTTTTATGTCAGGTGTTCCTTGGGCCTGTTTTTTTCTTTTTTGGTTTTGTTTGTGTGAGAGTTTTAGTTTGGTGTAGTTGTTTATGTTGTATATTGTTATCGTAAGATGTCTTCTTCTAATCAAGATCAACTTGTATATTAAAAAATTAATTTACCAACTAACTCGATATGTTGACGACAACATGATATTTAGATATTCAAGCATTTAATTGAAGAGCAATTGTTTTCAAATGTACATATAATTCATACAAGGGAAAATTGGAAAATTTTCACAAAAATGTGCTCCAATTATAAATCATTACAGTTTACCTGTAAAACATGCCTGTACCCTAGTAAGAAACAACCTAAAATTGTTTAAATACCAAAGTGAGCATTCAAAATGTTTGGTCCAGGATACATGTGTGTCAGTGCTCACATGTTTATTTTATATTTTGTGGATCCTGGTGGTCCAATAAAAGTACAATGTGTATCCCCAGGGATAGTCTATATGGGCCTCTTACATTGAAATTGGGTAAGTTTATTAAATTCTCTACATTCAGCCCATTGGGCTTATATTTGCATAAAACCTTTAAATGGGCCTTAATTCCAGAATTCTCACATTTTCTGAGATATAATTATAAGGATTCCGGCACGTGTGGACTCATCGTGCAAGTTCAACCATCAGATCACATCACAATCACATAGAGACAGAGTAGAGAGATAGAAGAGAAGAAGAAGAGGGAGAGAAGCGAGATCCAGAAACGATGTCGAGTTCAGCAATGGTGGGATATTCGAGCTCTTGGTCACGCGCTCTCGTGCAGATTTCTCCCTACACCTTCTCCGCCATCGGCATCGCCATCTCTATCGGCGTCTCTGTCCTCGGCGCCGCCTGGTACCCACTCTCACATCGATAGTGCATCTCTTCATGTTTCGATGTTTGCTTTGTGAAATTGACCCTCAGTTTTCTTCGGTTTTAGGGGGATTTACATCACCGGAAGCAGTTTGATCGGCGCTGCGATTAAGGCTCCGCGTATCACTTCGAAGAATCTTATTAGGTGATTGAATTGATTACTGATTTTTTTTTTGTTGATTTGCAGTTTTAGTTTATTATTTTGTGATCTGTCCGTGGTTAATTTCTCAATTTGATGGCTGGTAGTGCTATAAGTTTAGTTGATATCTGTAGATTTTGTCTGAGAAGTAAAGCTAAATCTACTAATGGTTGCAGTTCAATTTTCAAGGAGATGTAGTTGTAGTTTCGTGTAGATGCAATCATCAAGTTCTTATTTCTGGCTAGACATGAGTATAATAGTACATCAAACTATAAATCGTATAAGATTATTATGTTAATATAGAGTGTGCACAGCAAAACTAATTTATGTAGTATAGTTTGGAATAAGATCAGCAATTTGCACCCTCATAATCTACTTCTAGATCAAAACCAACCATTTGGTCCACTCCCACAAGTTCAAGAATGATTCGACTTCAAGATGAAGAGGAATGAATTGAATAGTGTTCATCAGATGAGAAAGATAACACTTATGATTTAGACGATGATTTTACATCTCTTCATGATTATGATTTATGATCATAACTATTAAATTTAAATATTTTTCCCCCTAAAAAAATAGAGTTGTCAAAGCGGTACAGTTTTATGATTTTCATTTTAACTTGTTTTGTTTTTTGGTCAATAGAGTTGGAAATATAAAGTTGCATATCTTCAATGTTATTAGATTATGATTGCTGTTTATCTAAAAAAAAAAAAAGATTATGATTGCTGGTGCCATTTTATAATACTTTAGTCATACTAGTATAAATATACGCATTAAATTAATAAATTATTTGTATTTGTGCTTCACTTCGATGAAGCCTGTGCTTTGCGCTTAAGCCCCAGAGCACTTTTGTGCCTCAAGTGCGCTTTCAGCTTTTTAAAACATTAATAAATCTGATCCAACCCGAAAATTTGTCGGATTGGTATTTATGTCGAATTGGATTTCGGATTCCCATGGGTTCCAAATTGTCAAGAAGAAATAAAACAACAAAATTGGCAGAAACATCTGGATTAGGCAAGAAGAAATAAATAGAAAGATCCTAGAATGATGGTTTCTCTAGTTGCTGGTGGATGGCGAACTTAAACTCCTGGTGTTTAGTCAGTATTTTTGTTAAAGACTAATGTAATAAATCCTATGAAATTTCTGTAACAGAAGCTCCTTTGCTGGTACCTAATTCATTATATATCAGAGAAGGAAAGTTAGGAAGCAATTAATGTGACATATACATGAAAGTATATACTCTTAGCATATCTTGAATGTTAATCTGGCACATTAACTTCTATTAGCATTACCAATATCTGTTTTTCTACTTGTGATCCTAACTTAAGCTTGTGCTATCTCAGTGTCATCTTTTGTGAAGCCGTTGCCATATATGGGGTCATTGTAGCAATTATCCTACAAACGAAGTTAGAGAGTGTTCCTTCATCCCAGATATATGCAGCTGAATCTCTTAGAGCGGGATATGCAATTTTTGCTTCTGGAATTATTGTGGGGTTTGCAAACCTCGTCTGCGGGTTAGTCACTTAATCCATTAGTAATCAGTTTTTCTAGTAGATTCAACTTTCAGTTATTGAACATGGGAATGCTAAATAGTTCAATTAACTGTTGTGGAAGTGGGCATGCTTCTCTGGTGAAGTCGAACAACTAGTTTGTACTAATTAGAAAACACTACACTACGAACTTTATCAACTTCTTGTCCTCCTCCCCCGTATGGCTTCTAATTTCTTTATTTTTCATAATAGGCTGTGTGTTGGAATAATTGGAAGCAGCTGCGCGCTTTCGGATGCCCAGAACTCGTCCCTTTTTGTGAAGATTCTTGTGATTGAGATCTTTGGTAGCGCATTAGGGTTATTTGGAGTAATTGTTGGAATTATCATGTCGGCCCAAGCAACATGGCCTGGTAAAGCAGTGTGATTCACTGTAATCACGATTTGTTAATTGTTGTTGACATAAGATGAACTTTGTATTCTATTCTATTCTATTCCTTAATTTGTAGTTTCCATGGTGTATGGAAATGTAATAATCTTGCATAGTATGCATTGTAATTACATGCCAATTGAGATCCAGAGTAGGTCAGTGGTGGATCTTGCATAATATTACTTTTGCTTGAGTGTTTTGGTATTCTTGAATTCTTCTAACCCAAGAATCCAAAATATTGGGAGCTTATGGTAGAGTGTTCGTACTTCTTTTCTCTTTCATGTCTCAGTTTTGATATGAATGAAACATGAGGAGATCAGGAGATAATCTTTCGATGGTTTATAGATTGGAAGGTCGAACCGCTTCAGTTGCAAGGTTAACCAGATTGGAAAAATATTAACCCTAAAACTCAATTCCAAAACAAAAGCCAAACCCTATCAAACCAGAGGAGCATGCTAAAACTCAGACAGTACATGAGGTATAACAGCAAGTAATGTGAAGACCTCCATCATCTTTCTCAATTTTTCCTTTCTCTTCCATCTTCCCCTCACAAGTTACAACCCAAAAAGAGGAGAAAAAGAAATCCATTCTCTATTCAATTGAAACTTTGACGACAAAGAATAGGTAAAAAAGAAAGAGTTGAGGAAATGGAGTACACATACATTAGAACACTACCGGAGCAGTAGATGCTTCTAAGAGGAGATCCTAAAACTCGCATTTAGGAAGTAAAGATCCAAGATTATAAGTGGACCAATGTGCATCAAACAGCCCATAACACATCGCCTCGTGACAAGCTTTAATTTGTAAGTAAAATCTTCGGTCTTTTCAGGAAAAAATGTGATCACAATTTAAGTAGCTAGTACTTTTCAACTAGCTTCTCTCTTAGCCTTATGATCGTATTTTTCGTCTCTATGCCTTAAGTGTTGATAAATTCTTGCCTAAATCAAAAGGCGTGTGGCCGTGTAGTACGCTACGAGGAAGTTGTATGCCTTATTCAAGACAAAAACTAGCTAATTTCCCATCAACTTCAGTTAAAATTGTTACTTTCACTCAAATAATACACACGAAATTTCCACTTTACAATGTGCTAATCTTGCAGCAGGCAAAATGCAGTCATCTAAGCTTGGAAAGTAGAAAAGATGTTGGCAAATTAAGCAATTGATACAAGACAGAGAGATTTATTAAATTAAGCAAAGGAATGAGTTACACAAATACATGAACAACACTTGTCTAAAAAGTTTACTTCATTTGTGTTGCTCTGGATCATCAGTTTTTGTTGGAGTTGGAGATTGAAAGGCATGAGCCACAGCAGCAACTGCATTAGATATCACACCACCTGTTTTGCCAGATTCATCAGCAGCGGTCACATGAACGATCTCCACCTTCTCCTTGGTAGCCTCCTCTTGTCCTGCTGATTTTCGATAGTCAACTGTCTCAACTTTGGTCTCTATCTCACCTTGCTCGTTAATCATCTCTTCATTTCCCTACACAACAACAACAACATATAAGAACAAAACATGAAATTAACAGCAAAAAACAAATATCACAAAAATGATTTTGTGTTGAGTACATACTTTTGAAGCGTCCATGTTGAAGAAGGATGGTTGAAGGTAGGAAAGAGGAGTTGCAGAGGTATTATATAGAAAGAGTTGAGTGATGAGTGGAACGTAGGAGAGACGGACACGTTGTTTATGCGGTGGCTCCTTGTGGTTGGTGTAGAAGACAAGAACCAATTGTAGACGTATGTCAGTGAGTCGACAGTCGACAACAAAAAAGGCACAAACCCAGATGGAATATCATGACCGACATCTGTATATACATTCCAAAGCTTGGCTAAGATTATTTCAACAACCTACTGCTCTTTGCAACCACACAAGCTATACACGTACACACGCTAAAACTTAAAAATATATTAGAAAAAAATGAATTTTTACTACAATTTTTTTAAAGAATAAATTATTATTTTTAATATGCAAGATAGTTAAAAATATTTTTTAATCATAATTACAAAACCCACGGACAGTGGTGTGCTTTATTATGATATATGTATACACGACGTATGTATCCGTTTGAATAACAAATAGTCGTTTGGTAAGAGATTTTATATTTTCTCGAATATTTGTATACAACCCAAAATATTGAATAGTTATTTGGTATATATAGAAAAAGAAAATAGTATATTTATATAGAGGTTAAGGATTTTAAGCCAAAAATTATTTGGCTTAGGCTAAACCATCAATGAGGTGATGACACCTTATTAAAAATATTGAATTTGGGCGAGTCGCTCCGCTCCCACCAATTCACTTGAGTGGGTATGAGTGAAATTAAATGAGGTGTCATCACCTCATTGGCTTGGCTTAGGCTAAGCCAAATATTTGTTGGCTTAGATTCTTTGTTCTCTATTTATATATTAATAGTTAACTACTTGGTCAAGTATTTTCTGGCATCGTAACCAATCGATGCTGCTAGCGATGAGGTACAATTTCGTTGCGGTTTTTAGTCAATACAATGTCGATTTAAATTTGTGGGCCAAATATATTAAGAATCTAATATATTACCCAAGAATCTTAAGGCCCAAACGGCCGACAAATACTTGACCAAGTAGTTAACTATTAAGAATCTAATAAGGGTTAATTGGTTATAGATAGCATGTACTGGTTTGTATTTTAGAGTTTTAGAGTATTTGCTAGTTTAAAACCTTGAACATACCAAAATTTACATCTTGGTCCAAGCAATTTGTTGTAACCGTTCAAAACCGACGTGTCTCCATCTACTTCTACATCATTAGAGCTCGCCACGTCAACATCCTAGCTCGGATAAAATAAAATGCAGCATTTTAGACATCTGAAAACAAAAACAAATAAACACAAGACAAAAATTGTTGTTGTCTTCTTCCTTTTCACTCTTACCATTGGAGCAAAATCTCAACTTTTCACCGCAAATTATCAAAACCCAATACTCTATTTCTTATAAATTACTCAAAAATCACATCTTTGTGTGACAAATATTATACATAATAATTTCAAATTTCATTTCTCAATTTGTACAGTAGAGTTTTCTCAAAGATGTGACCGAAAAAAGAGGCAGTAGTTGGGGCTCGTGGCCATCTCTTGGCATGGAAATCGGTGACAGGTTCAAGTACATGCAACCTCTTCTCGGTGATCACCTTGTCCTCCTCCGACGAAGATGAGCTACCAAAGGTCTAATTAAACGGGTCGTTGGTAAACAGAATGACTAGGTTTTTTAGTACAAGTTTGGGGAAATCGCGAGTAGGCTCGGCGACAAGTTCTCTTGCGTTGGTGGCGGCGGATAAGCCGAGGATGAGGGTGTTGATGACAAGGTGTTGTTGAGGTGAGAGTATACGACACTCTCATCATGACATAAGTGTGACATCATTATAGTTCACTATGACATCATCATCACCGACCAATTACGTAACACCATCACATTATTTGCACACTCTCTATGAGTATAAATACCCCTTCCATCCATGTTGTAAAGATAAAAGTGTGTGATCGCATTTGGTAGAACTATTTTTCTCGTTCGATGTAAAATCTAATGCACATGAACTATTTTTCTTGTTCGATGTAAAATCTAATGCACATCTACTGTATTGTCATTAATGATGTGCACTACCTTATCTATTCAGACCCAAGTTCTAGAACTCAAGTGTATATAGGAGTCAAGCATTCTCAAGTGTATTTGGCTTATTTGATCCTAGGTAAAGAAAAGGGCTTATCAATATATATGTAACAAAAACATCGAATAAGAAAGCAATATATGAATAACACGTGGAAGAAAAAATATATTTCATTTATTTCAAAATAAGTGTCATGTTTGCTATTTTAAAAAAAAATAACGAGAGATTAGTTAGTAGTGTATATTTCATCTTTTATATATCTTCATGCACATGTGTTGTAACAAATTTAAATGATATTAACTTATTATATGAGTTCTATGTATAATTCATGCATGCATAACTAACTTCATAAATGTTGAACAAGTCACTTATTTTGAGACATACAAAAATATAAATGAAACAAGACACTTATTTTGAAATAGATTGAGGGAACGTCTTTTCATTCGTTATCTTATCTTTTGTATACATATCGAATTAACGTCAGAATAATCATCTAAATAAAAGTAAGGGCAATCCAGAACAAAATGGGTTACTGAAATCGAAAACCTCGTTGTTGGTGAATAATAATTGTAACTGCTGCTGCCGGTTCATCGAGAAATGTTGGCCGGGAACAAGAAAGACGATGATTGAAGAAAAGCGTCGGACAAGAATTGGCCGAGCTGCACTTGTGCCAACGTTGTCAGGTGAATTCCATCCACTTCCAGCTGCAGTCCTTTAGCGTCCACAGTCTTCACATTTGGAAGCCCAATTCCCAGTTGCGCCTTCCTCACCTTCTCCACAAATGCTCCTTCTCCTCTTCCTGATGCTATTGCCACCTATATTTTATATTCACAAATTATGCGTCACAATTCACAACGAAGTTTAATAATGACTTTAATGAAATCATTTACATTTGTTGGTATTTTTTTTTATACACTTGTGCAGCTAGGAAGCAGTTGAAAATGGGATGTGTGTCCATCTAAAGAACTTGGCATGTGCTTAACCAATTATTTATGAACCAATTGCTTCTGTCCAAAAGTTAATAGAAATACAATTGGACATATTTTTTTATTATGTTAGGTTAAATAAAAAAAATCAATAAAATAAAAACAATTGTTAAATGTATCAAAATTAGTACAAATTCTTATGTGATGTGACAATTTATGTAATCGATGGATATTTTACATTTTTGTATTTTTAAAATTAAGTTTAAATGAATTGATTAACAAGTCATATATATATATATATATATATATATAT
>JAYMTF010005423.1:0-11582 GCA_036897485.1 Pelargonium nanum | reverse complement strand
CTCTTGGGAGCGGCCTCGGCTCCAGCGCCGCCAGCGCCGCCGCCGCGGCGGTGGCTGTGAATGAGATTTTTGGTGGAAAACTAGGGGTTGATGAGCTAGTACTCGCCGGGCTCAAATCGGAGGAGAAGGTTTCTGGGTATCACGCTGACAATGTGGCTCCGGCGCTTATGGGGGGTTTCGTGTTGGTTCGTAGCTTGCAGCCTCTGGAGCTGAGGAGACTAAATTTTCCGGTGGAAAATGAACTGTTTTTTGTTCTGGTGACTCCAGAATTTGAAGCACCCACCAAGAAAATGAGGGAGGCTCTGCCTAAGGAGATTCCTATGCAACACCATGTGTGGAATTGCAGCCAGGCTGGAGCGCTGGTGGCGGCGGTCTTCGAAGGAGATTTGGTTGGATTGGGGAAGGCATTGTCTTCAGATAAGATTGTGGAGCCGAGGCGGGCACCTTTGATCCCCGGGATGGAGGCTGTGAAGAGGGCTGCAATTGAGGCTGGAGCTTTCGGGTGTACAATTAGTGGTGCAGGTCCCACGGCAGTTGCGGTGATTGGGGATGAGAAGAGAGGGAGGGAGATCGGGGAGAGAATGGTGGAAGCCTTTTGGAAGGAAGGGAATTTGAAGGCTGTGGCAATGGTGCAAAGGCTTGATCGGGTGGGTGCTAGGCTTGTTAGCAGCATTGCACGGTGAAGGATTAGGTATGCGCGTTTCTGGAATAACAATTGTTTTGCATGATTTATGCTGCTTGTGCTGTCACTAGAGATTTTAAGAGCCATTAACTTTGAGTTACTTGTGACCATTTTGGTAGTATTTATGATTCATACTAGCAAGAGTGGCCCTCCAATTAAATCTCTGCGAGTGGTTGTACTCATGTTTTCTTGTTCTTCAAATAATATAGAAGATAGTCAAATGCTTCCCTTTTATTGCAATTCTTTTTATCTATTTGATACTTGAGCAAGAAAAAGAGATATACTTTAATTGATGTTCGAAAAGAAGCTTCGTATTTGGCCTTGAATTTGTAGAAAATGCACTTTTGCAAATGTGACAATGTATGAAAAACATCTTGCAGAAATATTTGTGTGGCAGGTGGATATCAGTTGCTTGCACTTCATGCAAAATATTCAGTTTCTTCATTTTGTTAGATTAACGGTAGACTAATTTGGTTTTGAATATGGTTTTATTGGGCTATTGTGAGACGTATTTGGTGGAAATTAGCCAATTGTAGTGAGATGAGAATGACTGAATATGACATCAAAATGGCATTCTGGTGTCTTGATAAATGTGATTGAGAAAGAGAAAGATGAAAACTTACTTGAAACATGGAGTGAGAACATGTTGAATTCACTCATGTAGTGTATCCACCTACTGCACTAATATGCTTAATAACTAGTTAGCTTGTGCAACAACCTTGTCCTGGTGTCCCCAACTTGAAGCCCAACTTATCAATTTTTTGTTTCTTCTCTTTGTTATCAGGAACCAATCTTAGGCTTCATTCTTCGTCCCAGTCAGTCTTTGCAGTTGGTCTCCTCTTCAGAATTCCATGTTGGTTAGTTGTGAGATCTAACGAAAGATCTTTCTATTTTACTTTGTTGTTTGCGAGAGCTTCTACACATAAAAGGCACGAGCTTCTTTCCATCTAAAATGGAGAATTACAGCGCTAACTAGACATGTATCAGTAAAGTTGGGATATTTTTTATGCGTATTGAGCAGTTGGACCATGAGATCAATGATGATTCAAAATGACTGCATATTAGCTGGGAATAAATGCTTTGCATTAGGGAAGTCATGTGCTCGCTTTCATTTAACACAAATTTTCTATCCTAGAGAGAATCTGCCGAATTTACCTTTAGTAAAACAAGTTTCTGGTCTATAGTGCTTTGAAGTTCTGTGTCTTGGACTGTAGATACACAAGGAACATATAGAAACTGGAAACAAAGATGGTGCGTGCTCGGGATCAGGGATTCAAGTTGGAAAATAATAGTTGGGAAAGCACGGCTGTAATTTAATTTTAACGGTATCAGTCAGCCTTAATGGAATGGATTCCGTTAGTAATTTAACGGAATGGACCTCGCGGAAACAAAATGAGTGATATTTTGACCTTGCACAAACAAAGTGAAATTCAAAGACCCGTACAGGTACCCGAGAGGAACTTATTCCTTTAGAAAAAGGTCATGATATAAATGAGAAATGTAATGAAATATCAGGGAAGAGAGCATGCAATTCTCTAGATGAATAGTCTATGAATGATGTTCTATTGTGATGCTCGAATTAGGTTTGTGATTCACGTAAATGAATCACGCGACAAAAGAATGTGAACTCTATCTCCACTAATCAGCTTACATAAATTTTACTCCTATTTTTTATTCTCATTCTAAGCACTACCTTGGACCTTAGTAGTGGGGATGTGGGATTGGTTAAATAATCCAGGCAGGGAGGGATCTGTATTTTCAGATCGACCAATAGTAAGTTCACACTTGTTCCCAAAAAAATATTAGGCAACTATAAATTTTTAAAACAGGTACCAACTCAGGCACTCACCTTAGCATGATATGGAATCACTTAAAGATGAAACTTGAATTTACAAAAGTAGAGTCATAATCTAAATCAACTATAACAAATGATGAATATAGTAAAAGCAGATCAAGCCTCATGTTTCCATGGCCTAATATTCAAAACACCAACAAGGGGAAGAATCAAAAGGACAAAACCAATCAAAACTTTCAGTCATCAGCAACCAATGCTCAGGACTCCTTGGCCGCGGCTGTAGCCTTTGCACCAACGGAGAAGAACTCGGTGATGACTTCAAGCGGCATGCCCTTAGTTTCTGGAACTTTCAAGAAAACAAACACCCAGGATATGACGCAGACGATTGCATACAAGCCAAACACACCAGAAAGGCCAATGGATGTGAGCATCACTGGGAGTGAGTAGGTGACAATGATATCACCAATCCAAAATGTGAGAGCACAGATGGCAATGCAAAGGCCACGGACGCGGGTAGGGAAGATCTCTGCGCATAGAATGTTAGGGATTGGCCCAAATCCCATGACGAAGGTGCAAAAGTAGACAACAACGCTACCAGTTGAGATAGCAGCATTCGCTACGTTGCCAAGATCCACAATACTCCCAAGGACCAGGACAACGAGCGATGCTATCAGAACTGGGAGCGTGGTAAGAAGCAAAGTCCTGCAATGAAGAATGAAGATACACAAAGTAAGTCCAAACAAAGTTTAAGCGAAACTGTATTTTCAGAATCCTTGCAATCTTTTAACTAGCAAGAATAACGAAACAAATTTATTATGTAATTTACGTTCAACAACACAACTATCAAAGACAATGACCTGCAGGTTACCAATTCACACACTGAAAACAGAATCGACAAAACATCAAGTGGTTCCCACATCCTTTGGACCATTTCTACGAAAGTAGGATTCAAATAATATACTAAAACAACTGAACTAGTCTCAGGAAAATATACTGTTCCACAGAACATGACCATCTTCCCATTTCTTTTAATAGCGTCTCTACAGATTGTCTATCTTCGTAACCCAGCATATATGATTCGCCCCCAGAAAGTATGGAATCTAAAACAAGAACTATAGCAGTATAGCACTGCTACAATTAGAGGGTATCCATAAAGAGCCAAGGAATTATATGGTCTTGTGGGAACAGGCATTCTTCTACATCTATAGAAGAACTGCCATTATAGTAAAGAGTCATATAAATGGAAGTAAAATTACCTTCTGCCAGATATATCCATGAGTCTCATGGCAACAGCTATGCAAGGAAGCATCAACAAGGTAGTAATCCCACTAATTAGAAAAGATGCAGAAGTTGAACTTAGTCCCAAGTTTGAGAGAAGAACTCCAACACCTGCTTGCTCAAGAATTTGAGGAGTGTAGTAGAGAACCCCATTTATACCAGAGAACTGCAGAAACAAAAAGAAATATAGACAAATTTCAAAATATAAAAACATATGGAAAAGGAAACAGATTTTGGAGAGAAAATGGATGTAGTGTTCTCAACTTTACAACTAAACCACATAAAAATTAATAAACATATGAAGAGAATAAAATCGACAAAAGAAGCCTGCCCAATAGGAAACATCAACTTGAGAACCCAGTGAGAGGATCTAGTGGTCCTACCATCCCCCAAATGTGGCATCATCCATCGGGGATTATCCATCTGTATCGATTGTTACTAAAAAAAGAAACTCTGAGAAATGAAATAAACAAATTGATGACAAACCCTCTATCAAACAGTTCTTCTGGCAATCCAAATAAATGGTATGAGTTTCTAATTATAAGATAGAGGGTAGTAGAAGAAGTATCATATTCCTAGAATCCAAAGACCAGTAGAACAATTGACAAAAGGCTGCCTAATTAGAAAGAGCAAGAGATAGAAATTAGATATGGAAGCCATTCATTACCTGCTGAAGTATTTGAATCCCCACCCCAACAACCAATGCATGCTTTACACCTGGTTCAAAAAGATCAGCCCAACTTGGTCCTGATGCAGCAGTTGTAGATGGGTGAACCATAGCTGGTCCAACAGGATCCTGATTCACAAGTTCCTTAGAATAGAGAGCTGGCTGACTCACTAAAGCAGCAGCTTGTACAAATTCACTCTCTGGAGGGACATCACCGCCAGGAAGAGAAAGAAGAGACCCTCGGCGAGATCCATTGCCACCACCCTCCTCATGCAGATAAATTCTTTTAAATCCTCCTTCCTTCTTACCATCAGGTCCTTCTCTCTCAGACCATTTCCATGCCAGCTGCCAACCACCACCAATTCCCATAGTCGCAGGCTCAGCATTTCCTTGTGTCATACTTCCATTTCTCATACTCAAGTTGCTACTTTGTGCAGGATGATTCATGTCCTTGTCCATACTAGTTGTCTGACGCGAGATCAAAGGACTATGTAAATTATCATCAGACTCATTACCACCGCCTTCACCATCAGATGTATAGTCCTCAGCTGGTCTACCAACGCTCTCTTCATCCCACTCTTCATGTTTGGTTGCATTCCCTGCCACACTGAACATGCTGCCAAAATTTGGGAAAAGCATGCTTCGCATGCTTCCTGTCTCAGGCATTTTCTCATGGACACTGCCAAAGAGAGTGACAAGTGGATCCATGAGAGGCACATTTGTGTTCGCCATGCTTCCATGCCGAGATACAATGCCAGCAGTACTCTGCCTGACAGGTCTTGCAACCCATGAAAGACCTTCTTCAGGACCATATAACTTGATTTGTTCATTTGCAGCAGCTGGATCCTGATCCTCAGTGAGCTCATTAGCTGGGCCAATTATGTATTCCTCTATAGATGTATCACCTCCAACCCCAAGACCCTCAACCAATAAAGCCATTTCACCTGTTCATTCCAGGAAGATCATTATAATGCATATTATTCATTATTACTATTATCAAATTCATAATACTAAAGCAAATATAAGGCAAAAATTGCTTTCACATTCACTAAAATCTATACCAGGAACCAATAGGAAATGCACCAAGTTGGAGAACAAAGTAAAACAATCTTCAATGACTTACGAGACAGTATATTCTAAGTTGTAACATATATCTTATATTAACACATACAAGACTAGGTGCCAGTCACAATGACCAGATGTGGAAATCAGAGGACACACGTGAAGGATCCTGATCTAGGAGACATGGTCTGTGAATAATTTTCCTTTTTGCTGTGCTTTAAATTAAAAAAAATAAAAAATTCTGCACATTCATAAAAACACAGAGATACCAAGTTCTCTCTTTTAGATATGAATTAGAAGCTATAAGTAACTCATGAAAAGATGAATGTTCAACTTGTAAATTTACAAGAGGCACCTAAGTTATCAATCACAAATAGAGAGGTTGAGCCCATCTGATTTACCCGAGACAGTTATTTATCTGTATTTAGATTATAGAAATGGCAATAAATTCCAAGTACAATATGCATGAATAGCTACGAAAAACATTTCAATAGTCAATTTTATATGATCTAACAGATATATGAATGCTTTTTGATTTATACGGACATCATTAAAGTTAAATATAAGTACTTATCAAAAGAATCTCATATACACAAATTTATCGGGGAAATGAACACCCCATCATTTCAATCAATTAATGCTTAGTACATTATATAGGACAATTTTTTTTATTATAAAAGCTAACTGATAAGATCTTTTCACATTACTGATATATAAACACTTAAATTGAGTAGCATAAAACATGTGGACTTTAGTCCAACTGTAACCAGCTCCTAGTATGAGGCTTAAGTTCCTAGCATATAACATGTGGGTAGCTTTTCCTTTGAAAGCTCTGATGGTGATCTATAGAAAGACTGATGGTTTGAACAGATTCAAAAGTGCATAAAAAGATAAAGGACTTTGTGGAGAATAAATACATGATCTACTAGGAAACGAAATAGCTTCACATTATAATGTGAGTTAGTGTATGTACACACACATTATAATGTGAGTTAGTTTATGTACACACACATTATAATGCGAGTTACTTTATGTACATACACATTATAATGCGAGTTACTTTATGTACATACACATTATAATGCAAGTTACTTTTTTTTGAACACATAATGCGAGTTACTTTATGTATATAAACTTTGGAGCCTGAAACAAATATTCAAATGGAACAAATGAATTATAAACCAAAGGGCACTTAGAAGATCACACTACTAACTACATCAAAGGAAATCAGAGAAAGTGCAGGGAACATTTTCCTGGATAGAAGCACATGCAGAAGACTAACTTGTAAATATTTCAGTTGTAGTAAGAGAGGAAAATTGGCATAAACACAACAGCCGGCAGACAAATCTCCAACACATATATAACATAATATGAAGTATTTGTGTTTCTATCAATAATACTGCAGTTAACACATCCATCAATAAACAAACAGATGCATAAATGTCCAATAACTGATCACTTTGCATGTTTCAATGAAAAAATTTGAGCAACAAAACTCAATGGGATTCAACTTTCAGTGGCATATTTATTCAAGAAAAGTGAAACTCACCAGCAACGTCTTCCCTGCTACGCAGCTGCTGTAAAACCACCTTGGCTTCAAGCATTCGTCCTTTACTCACGAGCCAACGTGGGGACTCAGGTAAGTAACATATTGTTAAAAAGAAATAAAAGAGAGATGGTATAGAAAGAACCCCAAGCATCAGCCTCCAGCTTGGTGATTGCAACAAGGACATCCCAAAAACCATACAGTACGAGAAAAACATCCCACCAGAGCCAGAGAACTGGGGGAGGGTGTTCAATAAACCTCTTATTTCGGGAGGAGCTGTCTCAGATATATAAACTGGAACTATGGTCACTGAAAGTCCAACTCCAAATCCATCCAAAAGCCTCGCAAAAAGCAGGACATAAACATTTGGAGACCAAAACATCACAAGACCACTAAGAAAATAGAGGACGGATGCTATAATCAGCATAGGTCGGCGACCAAGCCAATCTGACAGGGCTCCAGAGCATGTTGTTATCAGAGTGGCTCCAATAAGGGACATGGCCACAATTAGACCTTCAAGAGTTGGAGCAGACTCCAAATGAAACTCTTTCTTTATGTACAAAACAGCACCTGTACCAAACAGATTTAATCATTTGGTGGCCTGATTTACAAGGTAAGCCAGATATGATTCAACAAAGAAAACCAAAAATGCAAGTAAAACATATAGCAATTTGATTATAACACAAAAGATAATCACAACTATCAACCGTTTGTTGATTCAATCTAAAAGATTTAATTCCAGATTTCATAACAATTTGGCATAACATATAGAGAGAGTCACCTGCAATTGTTGCATTATCCCATCCTTGCAACAAGTTACCAAAGGCAGCAATAATAGCCACAATCACAGCTCCACTCATTTTTCCCGAGAAACAGATTGCAATCCTCTCTGCTTAGAAATCAACAAACCTGAAAAAACAAAGCAAAACCCAAATCACAGATCAAAGAATCGAGCCGACCCAGATCACGAAATCAATCAAAATCACGAGCCAATGCCCTAGGCGCAGAAACAAAACGAAAGAAAGCAGACCCAGATGCGGAAAAAACAAACAAGAAAGAAAAAATATTCACTTTGCTCCAAAGCTGCAAGAGGAAGCAGCACAAGTGTCCGTGTAGCGAAGTGGGCTCAGGCATAATCAGCAGAAAACGCCATCATCATCAACATCGCATCAGCTTGAATGGAAAAAATGGGTGTTTTGCGAGTCGATTTGTTTTTTAATTGGGTCGACGAGACAGAGAAGCTCTATGCAAATGCGCCACCTGCCCTCTTACCGTGTCTTCTCTGTCCTGCGCATAAGCTTCTGTATCGGAATACAGTTAGTTTATATATATAGATACAGAGTCCCGATTAAAAATTAAATTTTGATGAAAATAATTAAATGGGTAGATCTCTCCTGGGCTGGGGATGGGAGGGTATTTTTGTTTTTTCAAAACAGCGAAAGATTCGTTTGATTGTGGAGTTGATTTATGTGGGAAATAATAATGAGGGCAAAACAAGAAATATTGATTAATAATAAATAAAATAAATAATGGGGAAGAGTCAAGTGAGTGTTGATCGCTATCATTTCGGATCGGTCCCAAGACAAACCTGCACAGCACACCAGTGGGGCCACCCATTTGTTTTCTTTTATTTTTTATTTTTTATTTTTTTTTATGGAATCTTCTTCTCTCTCTCCCACTTATTTCTATAAATTATTGGTTTTTGCCGTCTATTACTTGTTTATTCTCATATATAACTCCTCAATTACATCCTATATATAGTAGAAATGAAAGGATTTTACTGCCAAGCGCGTAGTAAAGAGTTGTTACAACTTAATCTAATATCTTGAGTTCGAGTTTTAGGGAATGCAGTTGTGTTAAAACTTGATAGCAAGAACTTTGCCGCTCTTGTGGTTTTATCTGGCTCGAATGAGAATTAGTCAAAATCTAAGAAAATTATAGAATTTTGTGCTCTTTTGTTGTGTGTTAGTGCTAGAGCAAAGCAGGTTTTGTGAATCTCACCCCCGTCTCGTGTCCTGTTCAGAGCGGGGCAGACGTTTGATAGTGCTAGAGCAAAGCAGGTTTTGTGAATCTCACTCCCGCCTCGTGTCCTGTTCAGAGCGGGGCAGACGTTTGTTAGTGCTAGAGCAAAGCAGGTTTTGTGAATCTCACACCCGCCTCGTGTCCTGTTCAGAGTGGGGCGGGTTATAGTTTCCTCGCCTCATTTCTTAATCCTGCTTCATGTCTAGAAAAATCTCTATCTTGTGATCTGTTTGAATTTGGGACATTGGATTTTCGTCATATTCAAATAAAATTGTCATTCCTTAAAAAAAAAAAAAGGTGATGGAAGTGGTGGTAGTGATGAAAATATGATGACAATAAGTGCACGTTGTATTAGAAAGAGATTAACATATAGAATTATGTGAAATTATGATAGTAGGAAAAGAAAAAATGCACACATATATTTGGAATGTCGAGCTCTCCGCAAAATGTATATACACTTTACCTATATTTTTAATGAAATTTATTGATGTAATTTTATTCATTATTTGTTTCTGGTATTGATAATCAACGTAAGTAACCAAACATCAATTGCTTTTAGTTCAAGTGAATTGTTATTGCATGAAATCTCCATTACATCGTGAGAAATAAGTGAAATGTTATTATCCATGGAGTTAAATGCATTACTTTATCTTAAGAGTGCACATTATGTGTAAACTTCAAATCATTTTTCAAATGCATGACATGCATGAATCATATGATTAATATTGATCTATCATTATGATTAGTGAGACATTGTTGAAAGAGTAACACTACCATTCATCACTTATTGTGAGAACACATTTTACCAACTTATGTGTTTCTCATGTTAATGCATTGATCATGTCACTTGATATGCATATTTTTATATATATATACACACACAAATAGTCCAATATGAAAAGTTTGAGTAAGAGTTGGTGGTATTGATAAAAATGTAATACATTGCATTCAAAGTTTGTGTTTTATTATAAGCTTTTGTTGAAATAAATATATGTACATTGTTGTTATATATATTCAGTATTTAAGAAAAAATGACGAAAGAGTACGTTTGGTCTTTGATATAAACAAAAGTGAAAATTATTACGACATATTGTCTTTATTGTTAATTTGGCACAAAGTAGGGAGTGGTTGTAGTAGGTAATGACTCATGTTGACCTCTCACGACTCCATTATTTACTAGCGAAATTCAATAGTTTCAAAAAACGTGCATCCGCCTAGTGATAGTGTTGCTCTTCTCTAACTTTTACGTCAATTTTGTTTCAATATGATCATTTTTTGTCTTAATCATGAGGTTTTTGAAGTGGGTCCGCGATAAACACGATATCATCACATTATAGTCATGTCACACCCAAATAAATCCTCATTCAAGCCGAGTACAAACACAAAGGCAACAAATCTCTTCCTACCAAGTTTTAACACAGTTGCATTCTCTGGACTTGAACACGAAACATCAAGTAAAGTTGAAACAATCTTTTACCAGTTTACCAACACACTAAGCTGTTGATTTCATATTTGCTATAAATTGGAACAAGTGTTTGTTTTTGTCTTTTACAAACAATTGTAGAAATATGGATAAATGTGATGAATCATGAAAGTCAAATTGTAGGTGTAGCAATGAATGTGTTAACTAGGGAACATATACTATGTAGTAGGAAATTACCAATTTCATTGGAAGACTCCAACATACCACAAATAAACATAAATTGGAGACAAAAATCTATTGCTCTTTTTGGAGGTATCAAAATCAACTGCTCCTTTTGTTGAGATCCCAGTCAACTCCACTCCATTATGGTTGTTATTTACTTTCTCATGTAGACTTGAAATTGGTCATTGCATGAAAGATTTTAGTAGAAACAAATTAAAGTAATATTTGCTATAATAGTTGATGAATAAAGGTGATGTATTTGAGAAGGAGAAAAAACAAGAAATAGACGGGGAACATATTGATTATAAACGTACCAAACTCTAAGATCTCATTTACGACAAGAAACATTGAGCGTTAACATCTTCAACTTATCCATATTTATAATTTACATTAAAAATTGCATGATTGAATGAAATTGTTGATTAATTTCGTCAATTGAGTCATCCAATACATATCGCTTAAAATTTATTTCATTCGTTCTAAAATAAATGTCTTGTTTCTATTTTGAGAAATAATACTCGCAAATATCCTTTTTGTGACGGGTAACTTTTGGCTCTGCAATTGTCGTTCACAAAACTACTATATTCTATATTCTAGTAGTGAATGACACCAAACACTGAAAAAATGACTACAATTGAGATGATGAAATCAATTACCGAGTACTTAAATAAAAATGTTGAAAATCACTCTTCCTTATGTATAACTAAACCTTTTTTTTCCTGATAAAAATTGTTAATATTACTCTAAATAGATTCTCATATATATTTTCCATGACGTAAGTAGATGATAATTTAGAAGCAACAACTCATTAAAGCTTTCAACTTTCAAGTAGGTGTCAACGTTTCATATATATATATATATATATAGAGAATAAGAAATCTAAGC
>JAYMTF010005422.1:0-11587 GCA_036897485.1 Pelargonium nanum | reverse complement strand
AGAGTTTTTGTGAACCGGTAAAGTGAATGTGTAGTTGGAGTACTAATGGTGATTTAAAAAATAGTTGCAGGATCAACGGTGATATGAGTGTATAGTTGGAGGGTCAATAGTAACTTTAACCTTTTTAACAATGATATCAATGAAATAATTAGATAATAACTAAGAAACAGTGGTAGATCGATCGAGAGTGTCCGTACGTACCTGAGCTGCAAATCCTAGACCAAATCCCAGCAACACCCGCCCCAATATGAGCATGTACAGATTCACAGCTGCTCCGCCGAGTGCCGCGCCGGCGAGAGCCGTAGTTCCGGCGACAATAATGGACGGTCTCCGGCCAAACGCCTTCGTCACCGGCGATGCGAAGAACGGAGAGATGAGAGCAGCTATGTATAGCGAGGACGTGAAGAGCGTCAAGAGCTGGCTGTCGAATTTGCAGTAGTTGCTTATTTTTTTGTCTCCTCTCATCTTCCTCAACACCTCCGGGAAGAATTTGCTCAGAAAAGGCTCCATGGAGGAGACTCCGCCGGAGATCCCGAGGTCGTAGCCGTAGATGAGACCTCCAGTGGCCGCCATGAAGCACGAGAGGACAACAATAATGGTGGTTTTGCCATTGTAGCGAGCTGTTTGGTGAGTTGGTGCTCCAAACCCAATTGCCATGGCTTCTTCACTTGTTCCAAACTATTTGGTGACTTTGATTACTAAAAGTCAAGTCATGGAGTGAACAACAAATTAATAGTATGTTTTAGGAAGCAACCGCATGTGATCGTATTACATATCAAATACATTTAAGGCACGTGTCAGACTGTTATAGATGGAAAGTGGATATATAACGCACACTTCTTGCATTGTGTTGAAATTTAATATGGGTGGCGGCAAGACTCGAACTCGAAGCCTTTTGTCACAAATTTTTTGATACCACGTAAAGAATCATCTCAACTAAAAATTTAAACTAATTGTTGAAGGCTCAGTATTAGTTTTATACTCTCACATATAGTATTTATATTATTTGGGCAACTTGAGTTTTCAACCGGGATAATGGATATCTTCTTAGATTAGATGTAATCAATTGTCAAGATTCATTTTCACATGTACGTGCATTTTACATAAACGGTAGTACATACGATAATCATTTTCTTATATTTTAAGTGGGGCATGTGTTTTAATGACTAGGGTTGACTTGCACTGTTGTGTACTTACCAAGGGAGTGGTAGAGAGGCACAGACAGACTATATCAGTCAAGAAAATAATTTGTACTATTTGGTAGTGGAATGTGTTTTCATTTATTTATTGTGGAGTAGACTTTAGGAATTTAATTCAGAAACTATTTATTTAAACAACTAGGAATCTAATTAAGGACTAATGACAGCTCACATGGCTACTTTTTCGGAATTTTTAGCAAATATTGTACTTGCTAAAGAAATTTAGGTCATAACTATGATTTAGTATAGGATGAACATGATCTGATTTACGAGGATCATGAATTTAAGCCAAATATTATTTGGCTTAGACTAAGTCGCCAATAAAAACGCGACACCTCATTAAAAATTAAAGATTTAGCGGGTCGCTCCGCTCCCACAAATTCACAAAAGTAGGTATGTGTTAAATTAGATGATGTGTCATCTACTCTTAAACTTGGCTTAGCCGAGCCATATCTATTTTCTCCTCGTTTATTTATTGTAAGGTATATTAAATTCAGAAACTATATATTTAAACAATTAGGAATCTATTTAAGTGACTTCAAAAAAGAAAAAAAGAATCTAATTAAGTGGCCAATGACAATTCACATGGCTACTTTTTCTTCATACGACTACTTTTTTATTTTAGTGGAACACAATGTTCCTAAAACGTTTGTGTTGGGTTTAAAACACCACAAATGGTCTCACTTCAATGATGGTCACTTTCTCTCCTTTCTACCAAAAAATAAAAAATATTCATGAAGAGTAAAGCAAAATGAATTTGAGCATCCTTCAATTTTGCAAAGATTGTAATAAAAAAAACATAAATATATTGTATTTAATTTTTGGCTTCCAACTATCCCATATTTATACATAACATTGCAAGGGCAAATGAGGTCAAGGGGAGCCTAAAACTCCGACAAAACATCTTTAGATATGCGGTATCAAATTGACAGGCTCTCGGTTAAAATGAGCCCATAGATCAAAAGAAAGCATGATGTCTAATCTTGACGGAATCAAACACTTAGATCTATAGCAATCGAGCTCTTTATCAGTGAGCGCATGAAAGGAGATCCAACTTGTATCAGTTTGGTGCTTGTCGAAATACAAGTGCCGCTCGAGAGTGGCCCCATTGCAAGAAACATCTCCATTCATCTCTATTTCCAGGTCATACGCAACACTATCAAGAATAGAAGACGACATTTTTAAACAACAAGAAAATTGTTCGAAGAACAAAGACGAGAAAGACAATTAATGAGCAATCACAACAAGAAGCACAATTTGAGCCCGCCAATCAAAATAAAGTTTAAACGTACTCGACACGCCACAAATCACTATACCCGAGAAATGTAATAACCCAAGACACGGTCTATATGCCCTAATTGACCACATACTTATACCAAGAGTGCCCAACTAGGCTAGGAGGCAAGTGTTTGACCTGGGAGGATCATATCTACCGAATGGTTTCAGTCCAAGCAAAAGGCCCTCTGGGTACCGCCAACTGCAAAAAGATAAGATGGTAAAACAAATGGGATAAAATAATATAAATAGGGCAAGAAAAACATTGTAAAGGAGGGCAAAGTTCTCTAAATTATTCATTTCAGTCATTGACTATAATTTAATTTAGGCGTTGGATGGGTCATCAATTGGAAACCTTGTTTTCTAGGGACCAGGAGCTCGTAATGAGGAGCAGTAGTAATAAAGTCCCTAAAAGCCTCTATAACTTTGGTTATCCTCTCAGTGTCCAAGTAGAGCGAGATGCCTTAGCCTCTATAACTCTTATTATCGTCTTAGCTTCTATAATTGCAGTTATCGTCTTCTTCTATCCCTACTACCTCTGCTCCTTCTCGCTCGATGACTACCCGAGCTTAGAATGGAATTTTTAAACCAAAACCTATATTTGATCTTATTGCTTATGTTACTTCGTACTCTCCCCTTCCTCGTTCTTACATTAGACTCTTCAGGATTCTCACTACAAGAATGTATAGCTGCTGAGCTTTCTGCCCTCCATGCTAATGGTACTTGGGAATTTGTACCTTGTCCACCTTCTCATCCTAAAATAGTCAGATTTAAATGGATTTTTCAACATATATTTGGTTTAGATGAGACTCTTGAGCGGTATAAAGCTCACCTCATTGCTAAGGGTTTTACCCAACAACACGATTCTGACTACAATGACACTTTCAGTCTAGCTGTCAAACCAGCTACCATTCACACTGTGCTAAGTATTTCCATTTCCCGTGCTTAGCCTATTCATCAATTTGATGTCAAAAATGCTTTCTTGCATGGACATCTAAAAGAAACTGTATATATTAAACAACCTTTTGGTTTTGTCGATTCTTGTTATCCTCATCATCAGGGGCGGATCCAGATATATTGGACAGTGGGGGCACAATTTAATAATATCTAATCAAAAATTTGTTTCATCGTCTACGAATATTTCATACATTTTATTATTATTAATTTAAATGATATCACGTAAATATAAGATATTACTTACACATTAAATTTTACTGATCATACTCACTCAAATAAATTTATGAGAGCAGATCGAGGACTTAGTGAGGTGTTATAACATCATTAGTAGCTTAAATTAAACAAAAACAAAAAGCTATATGACTTAGACTCATTACTCTCTTATAAATTATTTACTAGTTTTTTGAGTGGAAATTATTTACTAGTTAAATACAACATTTAAGTGCCCAATTAATTTTGTATAATATATGTTATATAAAATGATAAATTATAAACATAAAATATGCGTGTTCAACTCATTATTTAATTAATTTAAATTTTAGAGGTAATAAATAAGTATAATGTTGAATATAAATTTGACTAATAATATTTTACTTGTTATTAATATTAAAATAGCTTTAAAAACAATAAAATAATAAAAAAGTAAGATAGCATAATATATTTTTTATTTTAAAAATTAAAACAATTATCTAATTTTCAATAATATACGGAGGCACTCTATCATTTGAGTGGGTGCACTCTTAATATTGTTTGAAAATAACAAGAAAAAATACAGTTTTTTAAACCAATTTTTTTCATTCAATGGGGTCACTTGACCCCACTCACCTCTGTGGCTCCGCCACTGCTCATCATGTTCGTTGTCTACGAACAATCTCCTCGAGCTTGTTATCATCGTTTTGCTACCTTTGTTTCATCTCTTGGCTTCCTTAGCATTATGGCTGATTCCTCTATCTTCATTTATCGACATGGGAATCTCTCTGCATTATTGCTTCTCTATGTTGATGATATAATTTTTACGGTTTCTTCCAATTCTCTTACTTGTAGTTTATCTGTTGAGTTCTCTACGACGGATCTTGGCACTCTCCACTATTTTCTTGGCATCTCGATCACTCACACTTTAGGTGGCCTCTTTCTTTCTCAAGTTAAATTTGCTAATGGAATTCTTGATCGTGCAAATATGTACTCCTTTAACCCTTGTATTAATCTATTTGTTACTAAGGCAAAATTATCTTCCTCTTATGTCCCTTTGGTCTCAGACCGATCCTTCTCTTTATTGTTGTCTTGTTGGTGCACTACAATATCTCACTTTCACTCAACCCAATATCTCCTATGCTGTCAAACAAATTTTTCTTGTTATGCGTGGTCCTAGAGAGCCTCATTTTCACACTTTAAAAAGGATCCTTCGATATCTTTGAGGGACTCTCTCTCATAGACTTCTTCGTCTTTCTTCTATAACCTCACTAGTTGTCTACTCAGATGATGATTGGGCTGGTTGACTAGTTACTCGTCTATCCACATCTGGGTATTACATTTTTTCTAGGAGACAATCATGTCTCTTGGTCATCTAAACGGCAAATGTGGTCTCTTGTTCTAGCGTTGAAGCCGAATATTGTGTTGTAGCTGATGTTGTAACCGAAACAACTTGGTTGCACAATCTTTTTCTTGAGTTATACATTCCTACTAAAGCCACTGTTGTTTTTGTGATAATATTAGCTTTATTTATTTGTCTTCTAACCCTATTTATAAGCACCAACATACCAAACTTGTTGAAATTGATTTACACTTTGTTTGTGAGAAAATTGCTAAGGGGGAGGTGTGTGTTACATGTTTCGTCCTCATATCAATTTGCAGATATATTTACAAATGAACTTCATTCACCGTTGTTTATTGAGTTCAAATCCAGTCTGAGCATTCGTGACACTCTAGCTCCGATTGTGGGGCGTGTTAGATTAATTAGTTAAACTAGATATATATTATTATTATTTCTTTGTATTTTGTATTCATCTTGTACTCTTATTTGTATTTATCATGTACTCTTATTTAAACCTAATGAAATACATACAACCCTTCAAGGGGAATCACCATCTTACAATTTGGATGACTACCTTTTTATTTTAGTGAAACAAATTATTTTTAACACGTTTATGTGTCGATTTTAAAACAATATGAATGCTCTCACTCTTTCTCCTTTCTGCCAAACAAGATATCTAGGAAGAGTAAAGCAACATGAATATGAGTTTCCTTTAATTCATCAATTGTGAAAGATAGTAATAAAAAAACACATGACTGTATTGCATTAAAAAATTTGATGCTCAACTACTCCATATTTATACATACCCATGGGAGTAGCATCAATTGTTCTTTTTAACGTTTGGAATTGTCGTCCAACTCAATTACGAGGATCTTCTCACAATACTTGAAATATATTCATCTATCACTATTATTCATTATGAGACAACTAGTACAAATGTTTAAAATAGCTCACAAGTAGTGATTAGTCCATTCCTAAGTAAAAATCTTTAAAACCTGTCATTACGTTCTAGGAGTTTGGTATAAATTGAAACGGAAAAACCCGATAGAAACCCAACACCTCTGAGATAAATAGGGTCAAGGGGAGCCTAAAACTCCAAAAAAAAAAAAACTTCTCTGAATACGCAACTACGTAACTTGTAGACCTCGGTCAAAATGAGTATCAATCAAAAGGAAACATGATGTCCAACCTGTACATAATCAACCATTTAGATCTATAACGGGTGAGCTCTTCGTTAGTGAGTGCGCAGGAAAAAGACCCAACTTGTATCAATTTGAATGCTTGTTCAAATATAGATACCACTCGAGAATGGACCCATGGTAAGAAACATCATCTTTCGTCTATATATCCACGTCCAGGGTAGCACTATCGTGAATAGAGGATGACATTTTTAAACAGTAGGAAAACTGATAGAAGAAAGAAATATTAGTAAGACAACTAATGCGTAATCACGTGTCATCGCAGGATTGACCGGATTTGATGGACATAGATGGATCGGCGTGTTTGGTCAGCACAGGTGGGGTGTCTCTCCATTCCCACGCCCCGAGCTGGAGCTTGAGGTGGAGGCGGGGGCAGATCTCGGGTGGCATGGGTCGCGGAGGTGGTAGGGGCCATGGTTTCAGCAAGGGTGGCGCACATTATGGAATCCATCTGGTCAGTGAACACTTTCTTGGTGTCGTTGAATCCGGCCATGAGGGGAGACTTTCCAAGGGGCGATGGGGCAGCGCCATGAGTGGCCAAAAGGACTTTAGATGTTCCCACTGCCCTTATGCTAGAGTTGATCCTATTGCGCTCAAAGGTGGTCGCGCAAGTCAGACATGTCATGGTTGAGCTCCTCTTGGATTTGCTCCCTAGTTTCTTCCACTCTTCCCGTGCAGGGGTCAATGCGGTTCCCCAATCGGTCTTGGGTAGACAAAGTGGGAATTGGGAGTCTCCCCCTTGAGGTTGAGGGGTCGACGTCCTGCGATGCATGGCTCAAGCCGGTGCGAGAGGGAGAGGTGTCAGCGGTCTTCTTGTGATGAGGAGGAGCCATTGTGTCTTGTTGTGTGAGTTTAGAGGAACGTTGGCTTTCAAAAACTTCATGGCAATGGAACAAGCTGATACGCCTATTTGACTCGGGTCAAAGCAAAAACACTAGATTGTCTTGTCGTCTTGTCCATGTTGCAAAGGAATTTTCCTAAGTGTCGAAATGTTCTAAGTCTAAAGTTTCTCTTATCCAGCCTTGTCGTCCATTGTTAAGATTCGTTGGCGAAATCTGTCGACCTGTGACCTGCGATGGCAAAAAACCAAAGAATTATGACCCGGGGTTTATGCGAGACACTGCCTCAAGCGTGAGAATGAGATCTCGGCCAGAATCCACGAAACTCCTAAGAGCGTTTCAGAGAGAGAAAGCTAGAGAGAGAAAGTATATTTGAGGGAATAAAGATCCCTCCCTTTTACTAACAGAGGGGTATATATACTAACCCCAAGTTAGTGTCACGTGTCATTGCGAGATTGACTGTAATCGAAGTGGGTCCCGCTTGGGTGGCTTGGACCCTTAGCAATCTGGCGCGTCGCGCACGCGTCGGGCGAGGCCGACCTCTTCCATACAACCCCCGTGCGCCGAGAGAATATGGCGAAGACCTTGGAAGCCTCTATCTCGCAGGATAGCGTCCAAGGCTCTAGAACTAGCTTTGATATCGCCATTATGGCCCGAAGAGTTGGAGCACTTCCGGAGTGGTCCGAATGGCCATTTGGAATGATAACATATTGGTGATGGTCCTTGGAACTTTCCAGGGGTTTGAATGTTTCGTCAGAGCAAAGAAATGAGCCAAACGGGACTAAAGGCGGACCGTTGTCGTGACAACCCATGAATAATGGCCATTGGTTCCGCGCGATGGCAGGCGAAACCATTGGCAGGTTGTACACTCGTTGTCGCGACAACTAGTGTACAATTGCCGTTGGTTTTGCTCGCTGGCACGCGGATCCAATGGTGGTTATACACTCGATGTCGCGACAACGAATATGGCTGTCGCAAAAGCCCATGTACAACCACTTGGTTAGTCCGTTTCCATGGTTTCTTTTTGCTCTGGCTTCCACGGGTGTACTTGACTTTCTATTTTATGACTTCTTGGGTTGCCAAAATGTCTTGGCACGAGCATCTGACTTGGGAGAGCTTGTTCAATGACTTTGGGTGTCATCAAGCAATATGGGTTGCCTTTGGTCATGTCCTTTGGCTTTGGGCGCCGTCGGGCGATGTTGGCTGTCACCGGCATCTTCAATGTCGACCATTGGCGTTGGGCGCGAGCAATGGTTTTGGTTGCCGCCGAGCGACGTTGGTCGTCGGCGGCGGCTGTAGAGTTGACCATTGGCGTTGGACGCGCGCAATGGCTTTGGGCGTTGCCGGGCGATGATGGTCGTCGCCAGCGACTTCGTCGACCATTGGCTTTAGGCGCCGCCGGGCGACGTTCGTTGTCACCGGCGGTTTCGGAGTCGACCATTGGCGTTGGGCGCTGCTGAGCGACGTTCATCATTGCTGACAACTTTGGGCGGCTTCGGGCGACGTTTGTCATCGCCGGCGGCTTCAGAGTTGGCTTTCGCGGGCTCGTTGACTCTATGATCTCAGGAAGGTCTTGAGGTCGGGAATTTGGATGATGGGGCATTAGAGGTAATTACACAATCCCCTACATAGTATTCACTAAAAACACATACACTCCCTAAACTTTCATGCTTGACACTTATCCCCTGTAAACTTGCCAAAATAATATTCCATCCATAACATAATTAGTGTCATTTACAAAGACCATTATACTCACATACTATTTAGGGTTCTCTAGTCAAACAAACTCTTAAGTTATTAAAAAAAATCAGCCTAAATCAAGGAAGAGATCGGTGTTCAGATATCTCTCCCTCACACACACACACACACTCTCTCTCTCTATGGTCATAGTGGCGTCGGAAGACTGCTTTGGTCCAGTCATCGATTGAGCAATCACCGTTCCAACTCACGATGTCTCCCCCCCTCCTCCAACCTCCACGGTGAGCAGGCCATCGATCTGCACTGGATCAACGAGATCTTCACTGGATCTCTCACAAACAACACGGAGTCGCGACGGTTGCAGATCCAATCCTCTTCCCCGATGGTGTTCTCTGGGGGCGGGATGGAGGTGGCTCTTCGACGGCGAGAAGCTCAGCGTCCATCTCTCTCACTCCTGTCCATATCGAGCTCCGGTGCCGAGCTTCCAGCAATGTTGGAGCAGCCATTGGAGCGGACATGTCCTGAGCTTCAGATCTGCACCTCCGGCTCGGCCATCGGAGCAACCACTGATGAGCAGAGCTTCCACCGACAACCGTCCATCTCCAAATCGCAGCTGGTCCGTTCCTTAGGCGATTGTGCATCTCCAGATACGGGCTTCTCCGGCAACTTTCAAGCAATGATGAGATCAAATCTAAGTTCTGGTGATAGAGCACGAATAGCCATAAACCGTCCTCTTCTCTCTCGGCAAGCTCCAACGACGGTCACGGCGGCGGCGGTTCTGTTCTTTTGGGGATTTTGTTTTGTAAATCAGAGTTGTAAACCAGATTTGAATCTGATTATAACAATTAATTGAAATATCAAGTTGAATGTCATTTTTTTTCAAATCTCATTTTTTGTTGATAATTTATGAATCAAATATGTATACCAATTAATTGAGATTTCTTACAACACTTGAAGTTTTCGGAAAAAAAAAGTTCAAACACGGAAGAACAACAACAATAAGGGCAAAAATGGTATTTTAAAAATAATTAGAGTCATGTGTAATGTATGTTATGAGAGAGTGTGTGTTTAGTTAGATTTAACTGACTTAATAGTGAAATGACAAGTTTATAAAGACTATGTGTGAAACTCAAAAATACAGGGAATATATGTGTTTTTTATTTTTTTGTCAAGGGGTTATATGTGTTTTGAGTGATAAGTCCATAAGAGCTGTGTGTAAGTACCCTTTATTTATACTATAGTTGAGATTTTTAAAAAATTATATTTCAAAATAACATATTTGTGAATGTGATGTGGCCATGTGGGCAACTATCTAGAAATATACAAGCAAATTTCAGCTGGTCAAAACCAAATTAAATAAACCGACAAAATTAGTGACATTTTGTGGAAAAGTAGAAGAAATAAAAACCTTAAATTTCCAGCATGTTTTGTGGACCGCTTTTATGGGTGGATCTCCAACGCTACTGCATTCCAATGATTAGGACTCTTTACCACCATTTGTCTCCTTCTTGGTGGAGGTTACAACCCTCTATTTTATTCCAAAATTTGTTACTTTACCTAACTTTACAATGTTTTTCATTGATATCTCACATTTTAGAGCCAAACGAGATTTATTATTATTCATTATACATGGAAATCTGAAGATAGGTAACCATCACAAAACATTTTTCTTACTTTATAAACATGAATGGACCGGGAAGTTGAAACTGGCTAATACATTTTAGCAACCAAAATTACTGAAAAGAAAGCATAAACGCCGCAACATTTGCACCTCCGTGCGCTTTTCTAACATGCGTCGCTTCACTCTCAGCTTCTAGTTGTACACTCGGTCATGCACCCCACAACACGCTTGTGCCTACACGGTTCCGCTCCCTTTTTGCCGACTTAACACGACTTTTCATTCCACTATTCAACCATGACATATTTTCACTCATTCTATTTTTTTTTCTTCTTTACATAGACGAATTCATGCCGTACAGATTCCTTCGAGCTTTTTAACATTATGTTAGGGCGGCTCATTATTTAGGAAGGCCTGAAACGAAATATTAATATCAGAACTCTACAAAAAATATATTTAAGGTCTATGAAATTATATAAATAACTAATTTTATTATAGAGAATAAGGAATATAAGCCAACTAATTTGTGGCTTAATTTAAGCCAAACCAATGAGGTGATGACACCTCATTTAATTTCATCCATACCCACCAAGTGAATTGGTGGGAGCGGAGCGACCCGCTCGGATCCAATATTTTTAATGAGATGTAATCACCTCATTGATGGCTTAGCCTAAGCCAAATATATTTTGGCTTAGAATCCTCAACCCCTTTTAATCTTTTATTATATTATGTTTGATATTTGTTTCTAACACATTAGTCACACAAATACATTTTTATAAAATAGATCAAATTTATAATTTTAAAGACCTAATATACAGTCAGTCACATGCAAAACAATTTATCATGTAAAAATTAATTGAATTGTAAATGACATTTGAAAAGTAATTATAATGTCTTACATCTTCTACAATTCTTTTTTTGATACCACATCTTCTACAATTCTACTATCAAGTATCAAGATCGTTACAACATATATTTTGCTGCAGATAATAAAACTAAGAGAAAAGGATTATTTTGGTACATCAAAATTTTTCAAAAGACCAAAATGGTACTCAAATGAAAATATGCCCCAATTTCATACGTGAATTAAAATTTTCAAGACCAATTTAGTACGTGGGTTAACTTTGTTAGCTTTTTCATCCATTATTTAAAATAATATATTTCAAAATAGTCTTTAAATTATTTATTTAGTTCATATTGATCTTTGTACTTTTATTTATTTCAATTAAAGTTTAAAATTATTTTCTTAGTCCATATTGATCTTTTTACTT
>JAYMTF010005421.1:0-11588 GCA_036897485.1 Pelargonium nanum | reverse complement strand
ATGGTGGGTCACATTGACACGTGTCATTCAATTGGACTATCAATTGGAGAAATTTCAGTGACATATGTCACTCAATTGGGATACCCATTGGAAATTATATATATATATTAGATTATAAAAACACTATTGATATTTCATATATAACATACTTTGAAAGAAAAAACATTCATTCTGAAACAAAATTATAAGAAAACATAACACTTATCCTGAAACGGAATAGTTTAGTTTTTTTTTCTCCAGAGAGATCAATGTGTTAATGATGTGTTAAAGTGCACAATGTATTTAACTCTCTAGTTCTGTCCGTGTTTAACCTGTTCAACATGCACAACACGTCTATAATTAAATGAGTCATGTAGCATGATCAGGGTAAGAAACTTGAATGTTTGAGTAATAATTTAGATCCAAGTCTTTATGCACTCGACTAATTTTGGCGTATTGCATTAAGAAAAATAATTGGTGTATTTAGGTTGACAAAACCTCCCACGTTAATACTTGAACCACCCGCGTGTTGAAACTAACCCCCTTTTAGAGTCAAGTTCGAGAGTAGACCTCTCGAATTAAACCTGAAATCTGAATTAACACCCGATCTGAAATCTGAATTTTCACTTGCAATTAAGCCGATTTTGAGTTTGAAGAAGTATTGGGCCTAACAATCAACAAAGCCCATCACATCACATTAGGGTTTGGTCACTACCTCTATACACATAACAATCCATCTCTGCAACATCAATTTCCACTTCACAATCAATCAAGCTTCTCTCTCATTTTCGCGCTCCAAATCCTCAACAATGGCGATGATGATGATCTCAGCTTCTCGTTCTCGTTCTCGTTCGAGGTTCGTTCCTGCTATTTCTTCTCTTTTCCTTCATTTTCTCGGCAACACTGTTTCATCAACAACAACATCAAAAACTAGGGTTTGTTCATGTCCTCGTTCCCAATTTCTAGGTCTAAAACAATTTAGCAATCGGTCCCGCGACAGAGACAATTCTCGTGACCTTGATCGTGAGGTCAGGAGCGCTGTTGCTCTGTTTAAGCGCCAGCTCGAAGCTACTGATCCTAGACCTTGCGTTAAGGAATTTACTAAGATATTGAGTGTAATTTCGAGAAAAAAGCATTACTTTCAGGTGATTTCTCTGTATAAGCTCATGTGTAGATCTCGAATCGAACCCGATAGCTACACTATGAACATAGTGATTAATTGTTATTGCAAGATAAGCAACTTAGATGGTGCTATGGAGATTTTTAAGGAGATGGAGGAGGGGGCTTGCAATTGCAAGCCCAATGTAGTCACGTACAATACATTGATCAATGGGTTTTGTAAAGCGGGTAAGGTTGATGATGCGCTCGGGTTGGTGAAGAAGATGGAGGAGCAAAGCTTCACTCCTAATGTTGTTACTTATACCGCATTGATTGATGGGCTTTGCAAAGTGGGTAATTTTGATGCCGCGCTTGAGTTGCTAAGGAAGATGGAGGAAGGAAGTATCGAGCCGGAGAAAGTTACCTATTTTACGTTGATAAATGGGCTTAGGAAATTCGGGAAAACTGATGCTGCTATGGAGTTGCAAGAGAAATTGAGAGAGGGAAGTGGGAAGCCTTGTGAAGTAAGAAATCGTCGTCGTGTAATTGAGCGAAAAGGCGGATGCTGAGAAAGATGGAAGTGTTGGAGTTGTAAGCTTGGTGCTGTAATGCAGGCTGGCGTTTCTTCCTGGAGACGACCCGTATAAGAGATTGTTGCGAGTAATGGTGCATAAAACTTGTGAGTCCAAATATCCAAATCTTTAAAATTTCAGTATTGTGTAAAGATTGGATTTTTTGTGAAGCTCTCGGGGAGGCAAATTTACTTTGTTTACTTGTTTCAATGAAAATTGAAATCCTGGGTTTTGGGCAGCTAATGGTATCCTCCAACGAGATATTTTAAGGTTTTTCTTTCGAGTTGTAGAATCTAGAAAGTGGAATTAATTGTTTTGCTGAAATGAGAAATGATGTCTTGACCGTACCTTTAAATCTTGATCCTGAATGTTATTTCACATTTCAATGAATTATCACATACGCCTTGTTATTCTCGGATTGTCATTTTGTTTGGAACTTTTGGATTGTGATTCTTTTGCAACTTACTATGCACGATTTGTGTGTTTTATAAATGCACTTTGATTCAGTTAACTTAATTTTCGTATTGTTGCTTTGCTTTTGTTCTTGAACTTAATACATATCAGAAATTCATTTGAAGATTCACTTTGATGTAGTTGAATGTTATGAAGAGTTTTATGAAGATGTTCTTACAAATTTCTTGAAATCTAGAGAGATTTATAAGTAGAACTGGCAATTGGCATCTCAACACACGACACGGTACAAAATAAGCTTGTTTGGGCACACTAATTTTGTATTCGTGTTTGCGTTTAGTACCCAACCCGTTTAGTAATTTTGTTGTTGAGGCTCAAAAACACGCATGCATGATTTATTATTCGTGTTGTGACACGTCCCATGATCACACTCACGGGCTCTTAAACTAGTATCGACAGTACGAGAATTAAATTGAAATGTAAACCAAATTGTATACCCGCTTGAAACAAAATACATATTATGAAGATTATTTTGAGACAAAACATATGGAGTAAGATGGTAATACCCTCTTTCAGGTTCCACTAAAATTAAGAAAACTCGTGTGAACCCATGTATTTGCATCAAAAATCCGAACTCCATATTTAGCCCAAAACTAGAAACTCAATCGACACCACCTAATCGGGTTGTGTTCGGTTAGACATTTTCAACCCAAATTCAACTTATGCTTGATTTTTGTAAATAGTTCAAGTTTTGTGTTGAGCTCGAGACAAGTATCTAGTGTTTAGATGGAAAAAAAAAATCAATTCAAATTTATCCGTAGGAGGGTGCGAGTTCACGCAGGTCACTGGTCAGGTCGAGTTGTGAACTTTACAATAATATTCCGTGAATTCATACACATCCGGAAGTTCAGAATAGGTCATTGCACTAGAGCTGACGGATAGGACTTTGGGTTGAAACTGATTAATCAAAAGTCAAAAACATCGTCACAGCAGTTCCAAGCTTGTCTTCAAAAAGATGCCGAGAAAGATACCTGAAAATGAAGGAGTCACGTTATAATTAATTTACAATTATACCCGTAAATGTAGCACTTATTTTTCAATTTTGGTTCTTGTTCCTCCTTGAAAATGTTCAAAAGTTATTACTTATATGTAGAATTAAGGAATTACCTCGCAAAGCCTCTGTAGAGTAAACGAAGAACCTTCAAAAACACGGAAAAGCGCTGCAAAGCAGGAAAACAAATTCTGAAAATCTTGCCCCAACGAAAAAAACAGTACATCACAAATACTCGGACAGAACCTTCAAAAACTAGAGAAACAATAATAATTACAACCATCATCAGGGAACCCGAGACCACAGATCAATATCATGCATTTTGTATTTTGACAATATTTGACAAAACAAATTTACAGTAACTTTAAAGGAGCATAAAACTGACCTCATCAAGTACTTCATTGAAAAGCCAATTTAAGGATTTGGACATTTGGCTTCACTTTTTTCGTTTGCACCATTACTTGCAGCAATCTCAGGTATCTAGTTCAACTCCTCTGCTCCTCGTCTCCAGGAAGATACCCAAGCCTTGCTTCTCAATCTCGGTCCCTCAGGCTTACGGCTCCAATGCTTCCAACTTCCTCAGCAGACTATTCACCGCAGCACTTTTCTTCCTTTTATGAAGCTCGTTTATTACTGTATCATAAGTAACTGCGTCAGGCTTGCAATTTACCTTTTCCTTTTCCTTCATATCCATCAGGAACTTAGCAGCAACATCAACTTCTCCCATTTTGCAAAACCCATGTATCAATGTACTATAAATAGTAATGTCCGGCTTGCAACTTCCTTCTTCCATCATCCTCACCATCTCAACAGCAGTGTCAAAGCTTCCCACTTTGCAGAGTGCACGTATCATTATATTACAAGTAACTACGGTAGGTTTCAAACCTCTCTCTTCCATCTTCCTCAACAACACAATAGCATTGTCACTATTATCTGCTTTGAAAAGCCCATTTATCAATGTATTGTAAGTAACCTCATCAGGATTCAAACCTCTCACTTCCATCATCCTCAGCAACTCATAAGCACCATCAATGTCACCCAATTTGCAAAGCCCATTTATCAATGTATTACAAGTAAATTCATCAGGTTTCAAACCACTTTCTTCCATCTTCCTCAACAACTCATTAGTATCATCAATGTTCCCCATTTTGCAAAGCCCATTTATCAATATATTATAAGTAACTTCAGTAGGTTTCAAACCACTCCCTTCCATTTTCCTCAACAACTCAATAGTATCATCAATGTTCCCTATTTTGCAAAGCCCATTTATCAATGTATTATAAGTAACTTCATCAGGTTTCAAATTCCATCTTCCTCAACAACTCAATAGTATCATCAATGTTCCCCATTTTGCAAAGCCCATTTATCAATGTATTATAAGTAACTTCAGTAGGTTTCAAACCACTCCCTTCCATTTCCCTCAACAACTCAATAGTATCATCAATGTTCCCTATTTTGCAAAGCCTATTTATCAATGTATTATAAGTAACTTCATTAGGTTTCAAACCTCTCCCTTCCATCTCCCTAAGCAACTCATAAGCAGCATCAATGTTATCCGCTTTGCAAAGCCCATCTATCAATGTACTATAAGTAACTTCATCAGGTTTCAAACCACTAACTACCATCTTCCTTAGCAACTCATAAGCAGCATCAATGTTCCCCTCTTTGCAAAGCCCATTTATCAATGTATTATACGTAACTTCATTAGGTTTCAAACCACTCCCTATCATCTTCCTTAGCAACTCATAAGCAGCATCAATGTTCCCCGCTCTGCAAAGCCCATTTATCAATGTATTATAAGTAATTACGTCAGGCTGGTTAGGTCCCTCCTCCATCTCCTTGAATATCCTCGTAGCAGCATCAATTTCACCCAATTTGCAGTAACAGTTAATCACGATGGTCATAGTATAGGCATCAGATGGGACCCCAGATCTACACATGTCCTCATGCAAAGAAATGACTTGAGAGTACTGCTTGTTTCTTGCAATTCCACTCAATATTCGAGTCAATTCCATAACAGATGTCCTTGGATAAGCTTTGAATTTACGTTTGAAATGAGCAACAGCACTTTGAACCTCACTCTCAGTTTCTCTAGACCTACTATTTCTAAACCCTGGTCCTCTTCTACCCATAGCCCCAACAATCACGGACTTGTTTTTGAGACCAACAAATTGAGAACCAGAACGAGAATAAACCCTAGATGTTCTTGATGAAACACGAATAATTGGAAAATAAAAAGAAACAGACAACACAGTAGCAGCAGGAAAAAGAGGAACAGACCTTGGAGCAAACGAAGAAGATGATGATGCTGAGATCTCCATAATCTTCTTCTGGAAAAAAAGCTTAGGGTTTGGTCAAAATGTGAAGCTCTCTACTTCTGTGAATTGTTTTGGTTTGTTGATATTTGATAAGGTTAAAGCAGAAGCTGAGGAGCAATTGCTTTGATTTTTTTGGGAGGATGCAGAGAGAAATATGCAAAAATGATTCAGACGAAGTGAAATTGAAGTCCCTTTTTCCGGTTTTTATAGCATGAGTTACTGAGCGGTACCGCACACTTGCACTTGACATTTTAAGTTTTGTCACATCGAGACTAATACTCATTCGAGATTTATTCACAGTTATCGTTTCCACCTCTCTTCATAGGTGTGTTGAGAAAATTAAAGTCTTTTTACAGACTCGTAACGTATATTGGATTGATCGATGATGATGTCACGATGGTGTTACATTCCATTTGTTTCTTATTTAAACATTTTACGCCGTGGTATTTCACATAATTCTCCTAAATAAAAGATTTTCTTCTCTCTTTTTGGTTCAAGTTGCATAAATTAGCCCCAATCAATGCGGGTCGGATTTACAGCTGTGAAATTACAGTTCGGGTTGAGTTTTAATCATTTTACAACCTGACTTAAAACCCAAATATTTGCACTTTTTGCACTTACCTCGTTGCCCCCATTTGCCGGCTTTATTTAGAGCTAACAATTTAGACTCGAAACCGCAAATATTCGAAATCTTATCTCCTAAAAATCGATGCGACCAATTTTAGATCGGATTGGACAAGACAATCCGCTCATTGTACGCTAAAATCTGAAATTTGTCAACTCCAATCCGATCCAAACCTTTCAAATATCACTTTTTATCAATTTGAATCCTATGTAAAATCCGAAACCTCTTTCTCTATTCATATACTAATACAACTCACATTTTTCACCAATTTCCAACATCATCAAATCCCTCTCCAATACACCATCATGACTTGAAGCTATACCACCATTTACAGTTTTACACCAATGTCCATTTACAACACATTTCACCAGAAATTCAAAAAAATGGAAATGTCTGTTCTTTACAACAAGACTTCACAGCACATTTCATGTGGTAGAGAGATCTAATGATAACCATTCTCAGTAGCATCAGATTCTGAACTGACTGAGTTAGAGATCTGATGACCATTCTCAGCAGTAGAATCAGAAGAATCTGGACTCACTGAGCTCACTGAGCTTACTGAGTTAGAGATCTGATGAGCATCATCCTCTGCAGCAGCATCAATTGCTGGCCTCACTTCCTCTATCAACCTCACAACTTCCCGCATTTCGGGCCTCCTGTCCGGGTCCTCCTTCGTGCAATGCAAAGCAATTTGCAGCATTTGGATCAACTCGCCTTCGATGTTCCCGTGCTTGTAGAGCTCAACATCAAACACCTCGGATGACCATTCTTCGTCAATAGTAGTCCGAGCCCACTTGGGGAGATCAACAGCACCAACACCCCCGAGAATTGTCTGGACCGGTTCCTTGCCTGTGAGCATCTCCAGGAGGAGGACTCCGAAGCTGTACACATCGGACTTCTGGGACGTTTTGCGTGTCTGGAACACTTCGGGAGCCCGGTAGCCTACACTTTTGGACGGTTTGTTGGGGAAGCTCATGACATGAGCTATGCCAATATCTGAGACCTGGCCTTGGAAATCATCGGTGAGGAGGACGTTGGATGATTTTATATTCCCATGGATGAATCCTCCATCGGCAGCAGAGTGTATGTATGCGATTCCCTGAGCAGCTCCGAGTGAGATCTTCACTCGGGTTGCCCAGTCTGCTGGTTCTCGTCCAGTTTTTTTACTTCCTGTAGTCAAATAGATCAAGAAATCATGAAATATGTATTACGAGTCTTCTACATTGAATCCAAACGCTACCTAAATGTGTCATTGATATATCAGAATAGGCGCTGTGCATAAAAGGAAAAACAGGCATGACATTGGAGATTTTTTAAAACTGATGGTAACTCCTATGGACATATGGACTTCAGTAACTACTAAATGCTCAATATGTAAGTTCCGTGTCTATGACCATAAAGGACTGAGTAGTTTCTATGAATGACTTTTCATTGTTACGCTACATTACCATAAAAAAATGATGAGCACTGTAATTATATATGTATGCAGACACATTTTCCATTTTCATTCCCTTCTTGATTTCCATTTCCATTCTCATTCCCAAAAACTAAATCTAAACGCTACCTTAATGTGCCGTTGATAACTTGATATGCCAGAATAGGTGATGTGCATAAAAGGAAAAACACGCATATGATATTGAAGGTTTTTCTTAAAACTATATGTTATGTCTATGAGCATAATTATATATGTATGCAGAAAGATTTTCCCAACGAAATATGTATTGATGATCTTGTACAGTGAATGTAAAGTTAAGTGCCTCAAATATTTTTGGCAAAACAGACACTACTCCTACTTGAGATAACCATGTTTCTATGCAAAGATGATTGAACCTTCTAACATCAAGCATTGTTGGACAGAAACGGTTTTTCCTCTTAAACGTGTCATTTGATATCAGAATAGGTGCTGTGCATTAAAGGAAAGATAGGCATGATACGATATATTGAGATTAAGCATATTCCTCCTATACGATTTATGAACATCATAAATGCTTAGTATATATAGCAGGATATGGAATTTTTTTAGACCCTCCATTAGGAATGGTAATATTCAACACTTTTTTTTAACTGATGGTAATTCCTAAGAAACTGGCCTTCTATTAACCATACAGAACTCAGTAGTTTCTATGAATGATTTTTCAATGTACGTTTGAACTTTGAACCCTCCATTAGCATCAAGCATTGTTGGACAGAAATGTCTTTTTCTCTTAAATTTCCATTGATATCAAAATAGGTGATGTGCATAAAAGGAAACATAGGCTCTTCTAGTAACTTAATGCTTAATCTGTATGTTCTGTGTTCATGACAGTAAAGGACTTGGTAGTTTCTGTGGATGGCTTTTCATTTTAATGCTTCAGTAACATAGAAGTTCATAGTTGATAAACAAAATAATTAAGGGAAATTAAGAAAACAAGAACAAGATAAATGGAAAGTGCATATACCGTGCAACAACTTGTGGAAACTGCCTGCTGCTACGTAGTCATAGACCAGGATTTTCACGTCCTTGTGATAGTAGTAAGCACGAAGAGGCACGACATTTGGATGCTGACGGATCCTACCCACATTGTCCATGTGCTGTTCAAACTCTTTTTTCCCTGCTACCACGTTGTTGTTCATCCTTTTCACAGCCACTAATGTTCCATCCTCCAATCCTACCTTATAGACTATCCCATGACTCCCTTTTCCAAGAACTAGAGAAGAAGCAACCAATAAGTCCCCAAGTTCAAAATTATAAGACGAACCTCCAAAGAAAGTCAACTTGTCTTTCTCATCCTCTCGTGCCTTGCTACCAAAGATTTTCATAGGTTTTTTTATGCTCCTTACACCTATTCCTTTTGACATGCGACTACTACTGTCTCCATTTCTGTTGGTGTACCAGTACGTCAACATACCAACAAGTACAAGAATCAGCACAGAAGATCCCCCAGCTGCAATGCCCAAGATAGCGTTTCTACTTAGTTCCTTCCTTGGTTTTTTAGGGGCTGTAAATGTTGGTGAAGGAGAAGGTGCAGGGGTGATTGAAGAGCAAGGTTTCAGCGGTGATCCACACAGAGAGTTCCCTTCAAATGAAGAGGCAGGAAATTTTCGGAGGGTAGGTGGGATAGAACCTGCCAGGCTGTTGTAGCTCAAATTCAAATACCTAAGCCTTGTGAGGTTGAGGTTAGGGATGGATCCGGTGAGGAAATTGTGTTGGAGGTGCAATCCAAATAGATGTGTTAAATTCTGAATTGCAGCTGGAATTCTGCCAGTTAAGAAGTTGAAGGAGAGATCAAGTAAAATGAGTTGACGAGGATAAGACAGTGGTATATGGCCTGAAAAGTTGTTATGTTGAAGGTATATGTAGTGGAGTGAGGGAAGGGAAAGTAAATCGGATGGAAGATTTCCACTGAGCTTGTTGGCATGAAGGCTCAAGATAATAAGGGAATCGATTTTTCCAAGTGTGTTGGCTGGAATTGGACCGTAGAAGCCAAAGCCAGGGAGCCGGAGGGCAAACACACGGCTTCCTCCATGCAAGGTGCAACTGATGCCAACCCAAGAGGAGCATATTGAAGTATTGGCATTCCAGTTAAGTTTCCGTCCATGAGGAACAGCACCAGCAAAGTCAAGGAGAGCTTGTTTGTCTGAATTTAGATCGGCAGCACACAGGGAAAGGAAGATCAAGAGGAAAGTTGCTTCTAAAACAAAGTGTGGCTTCATGTTGCAGTATCTGGAGGATGCTCTAGAGCTGATTGTGCTGAAATTCTGGTTCCCCTGTTCACATTTCAGAACATTAACATTAGGGAACAGTTATATTTAAAATCAAAGGATTTAGCAAAACAAGAAAATAGTGTTTTTGACCAATAGACACATCATACATGCTTTTGTATGTTATTTTCTCACCTTCAACATCTTTTTTTCTTAAACTAGGCATATCATACAAAATAACAATACACAATTGGAAACAAATTCAAGACCTAATTCAAGATCATAGTTCTTGAGCAATGTCACAACAATCTGGAAGATCAAGTACAAAAACAACATAATTAGAAACAAATTCTAGACCTAATTCAAGCTGAAATAAAGAATTATAAATCCTATTCTTCGACAGAAGGTCACAAGAAACACAAAATCTGAAGGCAAACAAGTCACATTTTGCTCTGTTCCACTAAATCCACACACAAACATCTCCAAGAACACAATTCATAAGCAATGCCACTTCAATCCAGCAAAGCAAGTACCAAAAAAACACAGCTCCAGAGCTAATGCACCAGCAGAATCAAATTCTAGACCTAATTCAAGCCGAAATTGCGAAATACCAATCCTATTGTTCAACAGCAGATCACAAGAAGCACAAGACCAAATAAGAAAATGCCAAACAACAAAAATCTGAAAGCAAAACAATTCACATTTGCTCTGATTTACTAAATCCACACACAATCACCTCCAAGAACAAGTTCATATGCAATGCCACTTCAATCCACCAAATCAAGTACAAAAACAACACAGCTCCAGACCTAATATCGCACCAACAGAAACTAATTCTAGTCCACAAAGCAAGCCAAAATCGCAAAACACGAAGCAAAATCCTCAACAAAAGTTCACAAGAATCACAGAAATTGACAAAAAATTACCGTACTCGAGCGAGCAACAAGAACAAATCCTCTGCCGTGAGAAGTGCGGTGAGGACGATGATCGAAGTTCCGAAGCTTGAAGAACACGAAACCGCTTCTGAAGAACGAAACCGCCGGAGATTGATGCAATGTACGTAGGCGAAGAAAATCGAGAGAGAGCTATTGAAGCTTCTTCGCCAAGTAACAGAGAATGGTAGTGTACGGAACTTAGGCTCTTCACTGTGGCTTCTCAGATCGAGAAGCTTCTCCTCATATATATATACTTCTGCTCTTCACTCACACACTCTCAGTGAAGCAAGAAAAATATAACTGAATTAGATTCTGTTAAACAAGTAGTTCATAATATTATCAGTATTGGAAAATGTTTCATTTTGGCCCACAATTATTCATATTGTTACAAATTGGCCCTTTTTTTTTTTTGTTTTAATTTATTCCACAAACTATTCATATTGTTTAAATTTGGTCTCACACTTTATTATTTTGTTTCGAATTGGTTCAATCCATGTCGGTGCCGTGAAATTAGGATGACGTGACAATTTATTCTGGAAAATGTTTGATGCCGAGTCAATCGCGTGACACTTAACGAAACTAAATTTACATATGAGACAAATTTGAAGCAAAATTGTCTGATTCATATATTCAGATAACTTAAATGCCACGCGAAAACTTTAGGAAGATTGTCAGGTCAATCTAATTTGACGGCACCGTTACCGATCATGCCAATTTGAAACAAAAAAATTCTCTCCAATGTGGGGATTGGTAGCTTCTGATGGTTTTTGCACCATCTAGGCGATCATAAGAAGGAAGGAATTAGTTTTTTTTTTTCTTCTTATAATTGCATGACAGGTTCGGATTGTTGAAGCTTAACTCTAACCTGACATTAAAGTAGTTCAAGTTGGTCGGGTCGATTTTCTGATTTTAGGGCAT
>JAYMTF010005420.1:0-11588 GCA_036897485.1 Pelargonium nanum | reverse complement strand
TATATGTGCCATGTAGGCTGCCACGTCACTTTGTACACCAAATTTTGTACAAAATTTGGGACATTTAGCATTTTCCTTTTCTGAATAAGGAAAATACATGTTACTTGAAATTTTAATTTTATTCAGGAATCCTTTTTTTTTTTTTTTAGAAAAGTAAAGGAATTTTTATTTAATTTATAATAAGTTTCAAATCTTTTTCAAACTAATTAATTCTTGTGGCTTAGCTGGCTCCATAACATATCAACCTCAAATCTGAGTCAGATAATGACCCAATTTCCAATACCACAAAAAATAGATATAATGTACATTAATTGCTTATATTTAATGAATAAACATATTATATAAAATAAATAAAATAATTATCTTACAATTTTCTTGTCAACATTTTAAAAGATATTTTTATATACACGGCTTTATACCCCATATAATTTTATGTGAAGAACAATCAAATAACTATTTTAAGTATTTTTTTCATTGATGAGACATGCGTAATTGATTATAAACTTATTTGAGTTCAATTTATTTATAATTAAGTTCAAATTATAGACATTTAAAAGAAAAATATCTCCACTTCCTATGCATACGAGGGTATATAAGTGAAAAATTCAACATCACCTACCTTCTAAAAAAATTTTAAAATAATATTTCTTTTAAGAAAAATAAGACACTTTTTTAAAAATAGAATAAAAAATACTTTTTTTAAAAGAATATTTTTGCAATTGGGTTCGAAGTTCGAACCACACAATATCAACATTTATTGAATAAAAAATATATAAACATAAAAATAAAATCTCACAAAATCATATTAAAACAAAACAAAATAATATTGTATTTGGGAAGACATTAATCCACGTTACCGAAATTGACCCCACAAGATTTAAATTCCGTCCAATCCACAACAATAATATACCCTTCAGAAAGTGTGCTAATGAAAAATCATCTGTATTACAGGGTCAAAAAAGTCATTTCGCCCATCACATGCATAGCTGTTATGAAGGAACAGAAACAGAGCTCTGTTATATTCTGTTCTTCAATGGGAGCAGAGCAAAAACAGAGCACGCACTTTTCAAACAAATTTGATGGTTTTGGAGGGCACGTCTTGTAAATAACAAAACACCGTGCGCAAGTGTAGAACAGAGCCTTAATCTTTTTCGCTACGCCTCTGGGTTTTAGCTCCTCTTCTCTAAATTTACTCTCGATTTTTGGTCAGCATTGTTGATCTATCTGGAGTTTCGAGTTTCTGGGTTGCTTTTCTGGGTTCTCTGAAATGGGTTTTCTGGATAGTTTTCTGGGGATTTTTGGGTTTGGGATTGGGATTCCTGTTGGTCTCTTGGTGGGTTTCTTCTTCTTCCTCTACTCCAAGCCCGACGATGTTCAGGTAATCACTACCCTGTTTAGTTTACTGTTCTGTTCTGCTTCAGCTCAGTTTTTTGGTCATTGATCATTTGATTGACTCAAATTTATTTCTAATGTGATGTTTGTGAAATTTATTGAATTGGGTTTGTTGTATCTGATGGGATTTTGTATATTTGCTATTTGTTGGTCACGGATTGATTTTAAAAAAAAAAAAACTGATTATTTGTAAATTTGTTCTAGTTGATTAGATAGATTACCTGTGTTTGGTAGATTTGGGGTTTTAGCTTTAAAATGTTTGTGGGTTTATGGTTAGCATTACTCAGCAATGTGATTTGTTTGACTTTTTTCTAATTTGTGATCATTTTGTAATTTTGGGGGCTATTTTCAGTTCTCTCATGTGCAATTTCTGTGCCCTTGTTGGGAATTTCAGTATTCTAACTAGTTTATCAGGATGTGATATATAATGTAGCTCAAATTGAAGGCGATTTTTGTTGTTTGAACTTGCAAATTATATTATGTGTAGTTCATGACGTGTTCATGCATCTCATAGTAAATATGAATCCATTTGAACAATCATATTTGAATCAAGTACTTGAAATAATAGGAACCATAACTTGAAGGATGTTTTTTTTTAGTTTTTTTTTTACAAGAAACTTGAAGGATGGTTAAATCTTGGTATGTTAATGTTTGCTTTATATGACTTGCAAAATATAAATAATGATCCTATATATTGCAATCATATTAGATTCATTTTCAGTTCAACAATGACGAAAAGTAGAATCCTTGAATACTTTGGTTCTTTTGAATTATGAGCAGAAGAAATATAATGCAATGTTAACTAGCTATTCTTCATTTGGTGAGTATGCTTCAAATAATACTTGACTCTTCTTTATTGGACATTGCAGGATCCAGTTGAGAAGACAATTTATGAGTTGGATAAAAGTGCTCTGGGGGATCTTCTACCTGAAATTCCATTGTGGACGAAGAACCCTAATTATGAACGAGTAAGTGACTTGTTTGAGCCTTGAGCTTTTGTTCTTCAATCTTTCTAATCCTGATCCTTATTTTGTTTAACAGTTATTTTGTTGGTTATCTGCTCAATTCTGCAGGTAGATTGGTTAAACAAGTTCCTATCTGATATGTGGCCTTTCCTTGATAAGGTGACCATATAACTTCAATTGTTTTTGTTTCTTTCATAAAAAGTTTGAGCTTGATTGTTACTTATGTACAGGCAATTTGTAATACAATTCACAGTACAGCAGAACCCATGTTTGCAGAGTACATAGGAAGCTATCAGATTGAATCAATTGAGTTTCAGAATTTGAGTCTTGGAACTCTTCCCCCTAAGATATTTGGTGAGTCAAATCCCGAGATGGTTTATTCCGTTTACTTAGCAGTTTTTGGTACACCAAACTTTCTGCACTTTTGATTCTTTGCGTTTGAATTTTTTAAGGACTAAATCTAGTTAATCTAGATAATATTTTTGTCTTGAAGTTTCTGGAGAGGTTGTTGACTGTTCTCCACCTCTATTACTGTTTTTTTCTTTGTTGGACATAGCTCAATCATATTTTAATCTAAATAAACAATGGCTATTTGTTGAATTCTAAAACACCTGTAACCATCACTGATGTGCGGCCAGTGTTGCAAGAATATCTGGACATGAGAACTATGTGATGTTACATTCAGTAGTTGCTAGGAAACTTCCAAAGACGACGATGCCTATATGCATGTTGCATCATAGAAGAAATCACGAGCTTTGTTTATTCAAAAGAAAAGTTGTTTTGGTGATGTTGTGGTAGCTGTTGATTAGTACTATGTGTGACAATTAAGGATAAGTTTATGCAAATCATAAACACGAGTGGTACACATCTAAAAAGGTGCATTCTGGTGCAGCCCTGATGCTCCTACCAATGTGGGGTCTGGGGAAGTTCATTTATGAATGCAACCTTCCCTTGCTTTTACAAAGAGATTGTTTCCCTGATTTGAATCCGTGGCCTCAAGGTCACAAGGCAGCAACCATATTGTTGCACCAAGGCTCATTGTTGCAGCCCTGATATGGTTTTTAATTATATCATATGGTTTATTCTACATCTTTTCAGGTCTTAAAGCCTATCAGACAGATGAGAACGAACTAGTAATGGAACCGGCAATAAGGTGGGCAGGCAATCCCAACATAGTTTTGGTGTTAAAATTATTGTCTCTGCGAATTACAATTCAGGTCAGAAGAGGTTAAAGAACACTTAAAACAAGAGTGTGTATTTTTATAGCTGCTATGTCAATTGTTTCTTTTGAGTGATTGATTCTTCTTCTTCTTCTCAGCTGGTGGATTTACAAATATTTGCGGCTCCACGCATAGCTCTGAAACCTCTTGTGCCTACCTTTCCATGCTTCAGTAAGATTGTGGTATGTTTGATGGAGAAGGTAAGCAGAATTTTTTGGACTCACATTCAACTTTCTTTTCTTGCCCTTCACAGCTATGTTTTTAATAAAGATCACTTTATGTGACCATTTTCTCTAACTATTTGCAGCCGCATGTTGATTTTGGAATGAAAATATTGGGAGGGGACATCATGGCCTTACCTGGCCTTTATCAATTTGTTCAGGTGCTGAATTGGTAATTCTATTATGATTATGACTTGAGCATGATTTTACTGTATGAAAATGGATACTCGGTAGTCTAATTATATTATCTAAACGATATCTACAATGAAGTAAAATATGGCCTTAGGACTCAACTAATTATTTCCGGTGTTGCAGGAGACTATAAAAAAACAAGTTGCGAGCCTGTATCTCTGGCCTCAGTTCCTAGAGATACCTTTTCTTGACGCCTCAACGTAAGTTTATATTACATTATACATTTGCTGTAAGTGGCAGGTCTGATACCAAGATTTCATTATCAAAATCAACTCATTAATATATAAAGCTACACCTAATGCAAATTTCTCTGAGAATTTAGTGATCAAACTAAGTCTTAGTAGAACTTTTCATTTGTGTTATATTCTTTTGGTTTTATCTGATCTTTAATTCTTTATATAGAGTTGCCACAAAGAAGCCTGTTGGGATTCTACATGTGAAAGTTGTCCGGGCGCAAAAACTCTTGAAGATGGACCTCTTGGGAACGTCTGATCCATATGTCAAACTCAGCCTGACTGGAGAGAGGCTACCGTCAAAGAAAACCACTGTCAAAAGAAGGAATTTGAACCCCGAGTGGAATGAGAATTTCAAGCTTTTAGTGAAGGATCCTCAGTCTCAAGTTCTTCACCTACAAGTCTATGACTGGGACAAGGTTTTTTCCCCTCCTTACTCTCTGTTCCCTCCCAAAAAAACAGTAAAAGGACTGTTTTTAAAGGGATATAGTAATAAATGATCCCCAACTTTCTTTCTAGTAACCGATGGATCCTCCAACTATTGGCCCAATATACATTTTCCGTCCATTTCAAAGAAACCTGTTAAATTCTGTTTTAGACATCACCAGAAAATTGAAATTTACGAAGTTTCTAGCGCTGAAATCTTCAGATATGTGAAGTTACCAGTGCCGTGTTCTTCTTCCTCTTGGGATGATTTAAAAATTGTTGGCGGATCAAGTTTGATATGAGTGTATAGTTAGAGGATCATTTATTACATTTAACTGTTATTAATTTGGGTATTGAGACAATATTTCATGTCCTAAGCTAAAATATATTATGGTGTCTCCTGAAAATATGAAGTTGGCATTAAGTTATGCCAAGTGTTTTGTATTCATAACATTCTTACTTGAAAATGAGGACTTACATGTTTTACATCTTTGTGTGCTTTGGGGTTTATTATGTCCAGGTTGGTTCACATGACAGGTTGGGGATGCAGATAATTCCTCTGAAGCTGCTAGTGCCCCATGAGATGAAAGAATTTACACTGGAGTTACTTAAAGACACAAATGGTACCTGTCATCAAGACAATAAACGTAGAGGACACATCGAGGTAGAGCTCACTTTTGTGCCTTTTAAAGAAGACAGTGGCAGTTTCAAAGGACTCTTGGATGGATATGGGGGAAAGGAAAGTGGTGCTGATAGGGCCTCTGATGATGAGATCCTAAGCGGAGCAGGTTTGCTTTCGGTTTTGGTTCAAGGAGCTGAGGATGTAGAAGGAGAACGGCACAACAATCCTTATGCTGTCATTATTTTCAGAGGAGAAATAAAGAAAACAAAGGTGAAACTTTCTTGAAACTATCCGAAACTCCCTTTTAGTGTTATCCAGTATTCTTTGCATGGTCATGGAACAGGCACAAGTGAGATTGTGAACCTATAATAGTATATAAGCTATAAAAGGCGATGGTTATAGTGTTCTGGTTCAAAACATCTGTTTTGTGTGAAAAAAAAAATCTTATAAATTAACCTTTGAATTATCTGAAACTGTCCAATAACATGTATTGCATGGTAAAAGAAAGAGACAATGACAGTGTTTCAAGTCAAAACTTCTGTTCTGTTTCTTCAAGAACTCTCATAAGTTGAACGTACCTTCTAACTTGTGCAAATTTTGGTATCTTTAGATGATCAAGAAAACTCGAGACCCTCTATGGAATGAAGAATTCCAGTTTATGCTGGAGGAGCCTCCTGTTCGGGAAATGATCTACATTGAGGTTATGAGCAAGCGTACAGGCTTCAGTTTCCGATCAAAGGTACCAAACTGCGCCACTTCTTCAACTCCTTTTACTGATAAGGTCTTCTTGCAAATAGTTTATGACATGAAAAACTGATTTTATGTTATGTATTTCATAGGAATCACTGGGATATGTTAAGATTAATCTTATGGATGTTGTGCTTAACGGACGAATCAACCAGAAGTACAATCTGATTAATTCGAAGAACGGTACTATTCATGTTGACATTCATTGGAAGATAGTCTGAGATTCTGAAAGTGTAGGTGAGTGAGTGTACATTAAGTGTATCAATACAAGGTGTCAAGTGAATCATACATTGTATGTAATGTATTCAACCATCATTGTCTTTAGAATACACAGAAAGTGTTTCAGAAAAAGATCTGAAAAGAGTTCACATTACAGGACAAGAAAGAAGGAATTATAGGAAAAATAGTCAAATTTTGTATGTCATTTTTTTCATTTGATTATAGTGCAATGCCAATTCTTCATTGATGTGTTGAACTTTTCTAGTAATAGCTACTGTTTTGGGCCAATGCAGAAGCAGCCCATGAAGGATTGGGCTTTAGAAAAGGCTTTACATTTTCTGTTGGGCAATATATACCAACAAGCCCTACCCAAACTCAGCCCAACATATACGTGACAATGCAGGGTACGGGCCTGAATGGACCGGACCAAAAACACGTGTTTTTGTCCGATAATTTCTCATCAGTTCTAAACATGTTTTATTGTTAAGTGAATAATGCCGTGACCGATTGCTAAATACATTAGGTTTTTGTTTCGGCCCGCGGTCCAGATTGTCAGGTCTAGTCCCAAACTAATTCATTTTTTAGTTAATTTTTTGCACCTCAGCTCTGAGTTTTGCAGATAATGATGATAAATAGTACTATACTTATTAAAGATTACACAAAAGAAATGTGTGTGATGCATGAAATGGAATATAGGTTTGACTTGTAGATATGATAGGAACATGTGACATCATGATTAAGGAAAAGCTAGTAGCTTTTGTGTGTAATTTAACTGTGGTTAAATCATGCATGGTTTCAAAGTTGTGATACCTTTGAAGAGTTGATATAATTATAATGATCAAACCACCACCTTTTTTCATTACTATATATTATTTTGATATGCTATTGCTTTTCATTGATTTCAAAATATTTTTTATGGGTATATTCTTTCTTCCACAAAAAATTTTCAAAGTTTTTTATTGAGTTAATTAGATTATCCTCTAATTAACAAAGTTCTGACTAAAATTAGATTAATGGTATGTTTTGGACATACATGCTACACAAATATCCAAGAAGAGTAGTGTGTAGCACCATGATACTCTTCGAGAAACCCTAGGTTATTTTTTCCAAGATATTTGAAAATTTCTAGGTTATTAGCATCACTCAAGATTTGTTTGGCTCGATTAATCGCTTTTGTTTTCCAAAAAAAAGTTTTGATTGTATAAATTGTTGTCGAAATGATGAATTCTCTTATATAAAAAAGAAGCTTATAAATAGTAACAAATATACATATATATGATAAAATAACTAATAAGTCACTGATTTTAATTTCAACCACTACAGTCCAGTGGCCGCCGGACTGTAGTGTTTTTCCTTAAAAAATTATAAAGGACGGACATGAATATTAACCCGTTTGAGAAAAATGAACAAATTGCATAATCTTATCTGGTAGCTAGGGTAGGTTTTTAATTAGTACAAATTAACTATAGGGTTAATATAGAGTTGATTGACCCTTAATCTTATTGATAGGTACCCAAGTGGGGGGCACCATAAGAGGACAGAGGTTCCTCTTGGCCAATGGAATGTAGTATTGAAAAGAGCAACTTTGGGTCAGCTTTGTGAGTTGACTTGCCCTAGAAAGTCTTGCAATTAAAAAGAGAATCCTATACCCTCCCACAAACTCCCAAATGGTATTTGAATTGTTTGTATAATAATGAGAGAGTGGTTTTAATGGATCTCAACTCTCATATACTTTGTTGAAAATGGGCATGTGTGCCCTCAAAAGGTGGGGGTGGAAATGAAAAGGAGTCATTTTCTTGGTTCCTTGTTGATGGTCTTTTTGTGGGGGAGAGGAATAAAACTTTTCCAACCCACAACTTAAAAGAGAGAGAGAGAGAGAGAGAGAGAGCATTTTCTTTTAAAAGGTTTGTCTTTTTGATGAGTGAGTGTGTGAGTGAGAAAGAGAGTGAAAAGTAAGTGGGAATAGGAGAAACTCCACTACTTATCAACAAAAAATCACTCAAATCTCCAAAATGCAACATCATGTGTTTGTGTTTATGCTTCCCATGGGAATTATGGGATATTATTGGGATGATGATATATCATATATGCTTTGCCCTTAGTGCTTCATTGCATGCACTATATTGCACACTCACTCATTTACATTTTTGCAACTTGGTTTCCATGTGTCAACCCATATATGCTATCAATATTCTTTTTCATTTTCATTGGCACAACCTTCCACAAGTGTATTTTGATGCTCCTCCAACACCCAATACCTAATCTTTTATGCAATATTTTGTTTATTTGGGATCAAATTCTTCACTCACTCTCTCTCTCTCTCTCTACATATATTCTTACTACACTATGCTTAAAGAAAAAAACAATAATGGGTGGGTTTGGACCCAACTTCTATTGGTACACTAAGAATGTTTTTTGGTTTCTTATAATGGTCCATTTAGGGCAAATATATACCTCTAGAATCCTACTTTTAAACCTCCATTGACCCTTCTTAATTATTAGCAATATCTATGGCTGGTTCATGTGATTTTACATTTTCCACCCTCTTTTTCTTGGTGGGAATTAAGTGTGATACCCATTGACACAATAATATCAAATCATTACAATTCTCAACCTAGACACTAATTTCAATTTGGACCCAATAATAAGAAATCAAAAGGGTTGAATTCCACTTGAGCCACTAATTTAGACTTGGAACTTATAAGACAAATACTTGTAATATTGGTTGTTTTTTTATATATCTAAAATATTTTATTTAAAAGAAAAGTATAGCTATTATGAAAATTTCCAAATGCAATAATAGCCAAACCCAAACCAGTAGGAAAGGCATGCCTCTTTTCTCTCCCAAGGTGAAGTAGCAATAGAAAAGTATAGGAGGCAATGATGTCCAAAACCTCAAGTACTATACCTACAAAACATTGGACACCATTTGACCTACTTAAAGTTAGAGAATCAAACAAAAACACTTGATGCTACACCTTATTTAACAAGTGAAACAAATCATAAATTGTTCTATAATCTCAACTTTAAGTCTTAAACTATGAAACAACACTAGGAAATCATCTAGATATAGAATAAAAATTATGTTTCAACCAAACTTTTCATATAATCTTTAGTACCAAAGTTAGTTAACTATAAAATTTGTTCATAATTTGTTCTTACATTGTTTTCAAAAATCCACAAATAAACACTCAAAACGAAATTAAAATTACAATATGAAAAAATAAAAATTACAAAACGAAACCAAAAACATCTAAAACAAAACTTTATTAACACCATTATTTCCGATGGTAGAGCACTAGAACCCGATCCATATCAACCATCCGAATCTACTAAAAAATCCTCAAAACAAAAATTAATAATCACTTTAAAATAAGAGAGAAAAGAAAGTGAGTTGAGGGTTGTGCCCTAGTGATCGGAGTACCACAAAGCCAAAAATGAACCATAAACGACTCCATCACCACCAAGTTTCTCCTCGAGCACCTCCCGATTTGATTGCGCTCTTGCCTTTCGCGTTGAAAAGATGAAAAGGATAAGTTCTTCTTTTCTTTTATTTTTTTGCGTATAGTTTTGTTTGGGTGCTTGATTTTTGTGAATTTTGTTTTGGGTGCTTGGTTTTTTAATTAGATTTTGGATCATTGCTTCATGTTTTTTGTTTTTGTAATTTTGAGCTCTTTTGATTGTGTTTTGTTTTCGGGTGTTTGTTTTTCATAAATTTTGTTTTTGAAAAGTCAAGAACATAAACAAATTATGAACTTTTTCAAGAACATGAAAAACATCAGTAGTGCATGAAGAATAATTAACACAATGGTATATATCATGCACATGATGAGAGAATTAATTTTTCGTAAGATTTAACTAACATACAACAATGTATAAAATTTAAGTGAGCATGTGATTCGATAAAAATTAAGAGAAATTACTCATAAACTTTATTGAAATGATATATTGTGATTTATTCTATATAATCTTTAAGAATTCTGTGATTGGGCTAATAATATATGACAATGTCATGTTGACCATATATTGGTAATAGTAATGAACAATTTACGTTAAAGACAAAACTAAGATGGTGAAGTCAATATATAGATATTTGAAGAGAATTAGAATATATATAGTATCGGCCGGCGAGAGAGACATATGAATATTTTGAGGTTGTTGTTCAACAACACATCACACATTGCCCTTTTTTTTTTGTCTACAACTATGTATGTTTTGACCGTTGGATTTGGTTGCCAGTTTCAATGCTGTTTTTGCTTTTGTCTCTTTGTCACCAGCCGAAAGTTGTATATACATTTTTATATTAATCACAATATATATTTATAGGGTTCTTGAAACAATGTTGGAATCGTGAATTTCAATCGATGATTAAAACAATTTTGAATTTAATGTAATGTTTTATGAGACCAACATGGATTATAATTGACCAAGTTGTCGTTATTTGATTAGGTTTATTGAATTATGTTCGTTGTTAGATTTGACTTTAATTTAATAGGTGGAAAAGAGTTCAACTAGTATTTTAGGTTGTGATTGATTTCATATTTTTCTCGATGTGTGATTTCTATCACTCTATCTCACGTGTAGGTTGTATTAGAGAGATGACTCTAAAGGAAAGACAAACGGTTCACTAAGCCCGAAAAGAACTAGTTTTTTTTTTTTGAAAGTAGAACTAGTTTTGATATTGTATGAGAAATAACAATGTATTGTATTTCTTAAATGCACGAATCAAATATGTAACACATGATCTGTTTAAATAGATCTAGATAGTACAATATAAGAAAAACAACGTGCTTGTATGTGTCTTGGTCTGAACTTGTTAATCGTCTGCGAACAGGACTTTTGAGACATGACCTTTGTTCAATGTCGACCCGAAAGTTAGACCAAGTTTGACTTTTGTTTGGGACTATCCTGAAGTTTTGACCAAGTCTGACTCATCGAATGACTTGACCTTCAGTGCCACGTGTCGACTCGTCATTGGCTCAATTTTTTTTGTTATAAATATTTAGGTATAATCAAAATTCAATGTGCATAAATATTTTTACGTGGTACTTCTACAAACGTTGAAGTAAATCTACCAGACAAACTCTAAATGTTTGTTTAGTAACACTACGTGTTCTTTAAAAGAGGTGTCACACCAACTGAACTATAGTTCCTATATTAATAACAAGGTAAAAGACCCAATTTGGTCCCCGAACTTTGGTGTTTTGACCCGATTTAATTCCTGAACTTTTATTAACCAAAATTAGTCCTTGAACTTCCATATTTTGACCAAATTTGATCCTAAACTTTCAATTGACCCGAAATGGTCCCTAAACTTTCACATATTGACCCAATTTGGTCCTTGCCTTTAA
>JAYMTF010005419.1:0-11590 GCA_036897485.1 Pelargonium nanum | reverse complement strand
ACGTGATTATTGGGCCTTCAACTATCAGCTTAAGCTTTTAGTTGAGTTGGTCCTTTACATAAAATAAAATAAAAAAGCGAACGAACAAAGATAAAGCAAAGGCATAAAGAGAAAAGTAGTGATCAATTATTACACATACTAATTATAACACAGATTGTGCAACACCAAAGTTGAAGTATCTTCACTTCTCAAACTCAACCTCACATTCACAGCTTTGATCTTCATCAATCTCTACCTTCAGAGACAAAATATGGCCGAGTCAATCCTGTTTAGCACTATTGAGAATATTCTGGGCAATGTGACCTCCCTTGCTCTTGAAGAATGTTCCTTGGCTTGGGGTCTCCAAGGCGATCTCAAAAAGCTGGAGAGATCCTTGTCCTGCATCAATGCTGTTATCTTGGATGCGGAGGAGCAACAGACCACCAACCATGCCATCGCCAACTGGCTGCGCCACCTCAAACGTGTCTTGTACGATGCTGAGGACGTGCTCGACGAATTTGCTTATCATGCTTTGCGCAAGAAAGTAGTCGGGACTCATGGTGGCTTTAGTAAGAAGGTACGCTATTTCTTTTCGGGCTCGAATCCCATTGCATACCGTCTTAGACTTGGTCATAAGATCAAAGACATCAGGCTGAGGCTTGATGATATTGCAGCGGACAAAACTCAATTTAATTTTGTTGTCCGAGTTGACAATAGTTGTTCCCAGCATAGGGAGAGAGAGATGACCCACTCTTTTGTCAATGCTTCCGATGTTATCGGGAGAGACGAGGACGTAGAGACTATCGTTAAGTTTCTTATGGACTCTCAGGGTCATGATGAGAATGTTTCGGTACTCCCTATTGTTGGAATTGGGGGTCTCGGAAAGACTTCTCTTGCTAAAATGGTCTTTAACGATAAAAGAATTGGTGATCATTTTGGTCAAAAAGTATGGGTGTGCGTAGGCGATATCAAGAATTTCAGCGTCAACAAAGTTATGTCAAATCTTGTCCTCGAGAAACGAGTGTCGATCACTCAAGTCCTGAGCTTTTGCAAAAAGTCATTCAAGACTAGTTGCAAGGCAAAATGTTTTTGCTTGTCTTGGATGATATGTGGCAAGTGGATCGTAATAGCTGGCTGGAACTCAAAGGCTTGCTTATGTGTGGAGCCAAAGGAAGCAAGATTGTGGTCACTACTCGTATCAACAAAGTTGCTTCTTGTGTGGGCACTGTTGCTGCTCATAACTTAAAGGGTCTTTCTCACGAGGGATGCGTTCTTTTGTTCAAGAAATTGGCATTTGCTAGTGAAGCTTCAGTGGATGAAGATCTCATGAAAATTGGGAATGAGATAGTGGCAAAATGCAAAGGTGTGCCTTTAGCCGTGAGAGTCTTGGGAAGCCTATTGTACTCGAAACCAGATGAACGTGAATGGTTATTGGTGAGAGACAGTAGAATGTGGGAGATAGCGGAGGCTCAAAATGATATTTTATCTATACTTGAATTTAGTTACGATCATTTGTCTTCTCACTTGAAAAAGTGTTTTGTCTATTGTTTAATTTTCCCAGAAGATTATGTAATCCACAGTGATAGCTTGGTTCAGTTTTGGATGGCACACGGACTCCTTAGGGCTCCAAAGAAAAAGCAAGGAGGGAAAGAGATTTCTACATTGCATCCCGAATATGTTGGCGAACAATATATCAAAGAATTACTTTCGAGAGGCTTCTTTCAAGATTATAGAAAGAGTTCCACAGGTTTTACTTTTAAAATGCATGATTTGGTGCGTGAGCTTGCTTGTTCAATTGAAAGAGAGGAGTTTGTAGTCATTAATGTTGATGGCCAAAATATTGGTGAGAATGTCAGGCATGCATCGTTTGAAGTTGAAAGATTTTCAGCAAATTTGAGTAATGTCGGCCTTCAAAGTGTACTAGTATGGAATAAAGAATTTCGGGCTACTTATAGGTTTGTCGAGGCATGTATCAGCAAATTCAAGCACCTAAAGGTCTTAGCTTTAGCTGATTCAGAGTTTGAGGAGTTGCCAAAATCTATTGCTACTCTAATACATTTGAGGTCTCTTGATCTAAGGAATTGCAGGAGATTGAAGAAACTTCCAAACTCTATTTGCAAGCTACATCATTTGGAAACTCTGTTACTCAGTGGATTTGAAAAGCTGAAAGAGTTGCCTAAGTATATAGGAGAGCTTATCAATCTTAGAACATTGGAAATAACCACACAACAGAAGCAGTTGCCCAAAAAGAATGGAATTGGATGTCTTACTTCTCTCCATAGTTTGTGGTTTTATAGATGCCCCAATCTTAAAATTTTATTTGAAGGGGAGCAAATAACACACCTCCCATCCCTCCGAACATTGGATGTTACAGGTTGTGAAAGTTTGGAGTGTTTGTTTGCTGAGGTGTCAACTACTGATGTGAATTATTGCTTACCAAATTTGGAGTATCTATTTGTATTCACTTGTATAAATCTGAAACCCAATTATTTGGATTATCAACAACTACGTGAAGATTCAACCTTAGTCCAAAAGCGCTTGCAGCTGCCGAACCTTAAATCAAAGTTATTTTGCTAGTAGATTTGATTATGTATTGCAACATCTAAGATTTATGTTACAGTAAAATACGTAAATATTTGTGTTTGAACGTTATATAACAACATTTATGTACTTAAGTTGCGAATGTTACGTATTTTGCAACACATTGTCATACATGATGCTAATTATTTACAATTATGTTACGAATAATATGTTCTGCAATATCTTTCCTCTATATTAAGTTTACAAAAAGCTAGAACTGTTACGAATAATATTAGTGAATGTTCATATAAATTAGGTCTCCTGCACTTCCAAAGTATATTAGAGTAATTTCATTTATATTGTATTTCTTATTTCTGCTAGGTTATTCACTCCTATAAAGAGAGCTCATTGTTGTACACAATAATCAATCAATAAAATCCTTCCTAGCATAACAGCACATTCACCACAACAGTCTCATCTCTACTACCCCATTTTATGCTTTGCATCCTGTTTAGAGTCCAATACTCAGTGTAATATAACATACGTAAACCTCAACTTTAGGGGCATTATTTTATCACAAAGAACTCATGAAGCTCTCATCCACTTCAACCACCCAGCATTAATCATATTTCTAGCATCATCTTCAATCCATCAATGTTTTATACTAGTTAAATAGATCTCAGGTATTTGAAGATAAGATGAAGAAAATGTTGAAAAGTTATTTGTTTGAATAAAGATTGGATTGGGTGCATGGTTACTGTTAGTAAGGAGTTTCTCATTTCTCAAGTCTATTCAAGGGAATAGCTAGTCTAGAATACGAGCCATCTAACATACTATACTGGAGATTGATCTCAAATTCCCTAATTCTATAACATACATAACCTCCTCGACTCGAGTCATCTAACATTGCAACTTTGAGGAACTACTGAAGTACCATACTTTGTAGAATTATAGCATTTAAACAACAAATTGCCATACATACAGCATAAGAAACACATCAATTGGAAGGAGAAGAAGAAAAAAAGTAACAATAAATAATACATATCTTAAGAAATGATTAACCAAATCCATCCCCTAAAATGGAACAGGAACAGTTGGTATTAAGCAAAATTAACGACACTTTGATTGTACACCAGAAATCAAGATCTAAAATCAACACTAGAAGAGAAAACCTATGAGATATGTTAGAGTATAAAACTATTATTGGGCTTTCAACTATCAGTTTAAGTTTTTAGTTGAGTTGATTTTTTACATGTTATCAGAGTTTTGGTGACAAGAGGTCCCAGGCTCCGACAACGTCTGCTGCCCATGCTAGCAAACCCGTTCAACCCAGTGGGCTGCGGGTTTTGGGTCGTTTCGCCTTGGATCAGTGCAGATTGGGCCTAAAACGGAGCCCGTGATCTCAGTGGAGAACAGTGTTTTTTTAAAGGAGCTGAACTTGATGGAACAAAGACTATATTGCCCTCATCTTCATGCTTGTGTTGCCTGTGATTTAACTAACCTTAAAGACAAAGTAATGGCAAGAAAACTAGGGAAATTTCTTATTCAATTTGGGTAACTAAAAAACAACATGACAGTAAGCTAGAGTTTACAACTTTAATTGCCCTTAACCATTCTAACAACTAAAACTATTTACGAGTAAATATTAGATGTGTTTTTATGCTCCAAATCTTTGGAATGATGACTTAGTGATGACTGATGGATATAAGGACGTAGGAGGGAGAGAAGTCTCATATTGTAGGAAGAAAAATTGTTGGTGTTGAGCTTCTATTGAAGAGTTATAGCCGATGTGTTTTTTGTCGACAAGGTATGTGAAGGATTCGAGTTGATAAACAAACGTTTGAAAAGAAATTTTGAAAAGTTAAAGTGTGTGGTAAAAATTGACCGGAAGCAAATGTATAATTATGAATTTACAAAATTGTTGTTATGTATATATATTAAGTATAAAAGAATAACATAAAAAAATTTGTATTTTAGCAATTGGTCGACTTAATTATCTTAACGATCGACTTTGTAGAGTATACAAGCATTTTGTTAAAAACGAGGTTGACTAATAACATATTTGGGTATACCAATTAAAGTCAACCGTGAAACTAGTACGGTCTATCGCATAGAGTAAAAACATAAGCTATTCAAGTGGCTTCCTCCTCTTGTAAAAAAATCTTCTGTCAGGCCTTATGTAATGAAAATGTCTTAAAGTATTGCTTTATTGGTGACAACTCCAACAGCCAAACAACGTTTGAACTCCACGTTGAGAGACATTATTTTTGCATAAGGCATGTAGAGGACAACTTGAGAGAGAGGCTCTGAACTTAGAGAGAAAAACTTCAACACCCATAAATAAAATAAAATGATTGTTCCTCTATATATATATATATTTTTTTTTTTGATAGAAAATTGTTCCTCTATATTGAATTCACGAAAAGCTAAGTTAAGAACTACATTTTTCAATGTAATAGTATATGAACTTATTTAATTTCACATTAAACGATTATTTAATTTTTGCTTAACTTGCACGGTAGATGACTATATTCAACTTCTTCTTTTTATCACTATGCTCGTGTATACACCATGACAATATATCAGTATATCACCCAGGAATTATGCATTCCTCCTCTCTAACAAGCTATCAATATTTATAAAGTTGTGGCCAAATCCATAATTAACACCAACGCCATTTATAATATAATTTTGAGTCCAAAAACCTCTTAACATAAACACATAATACCTCCTAGGCAAGTCTTTGGCCTCTAACTTACCACCAAAAGTACTTGCTAACATGATTACTTGTAATCACATATCTTAATCCGTCAACCCAAAAGAAGTCTAACCTTTTTTTTTTCTTTTTGTACTAATGATTCAAAGTCTAAACTACTAGAGTTGAATTTGGCATTGAAATGATTTTAAAAGCATGAACATCACGACCGTTGAATATACATATAATTTAGAGCTGATAATATGGATCCGAACGCATAGACACTCAAAATTTGACTCGACTTTTGCATGATATGATTTGGTCCGATCTGACTAGTTTTCGAGTCGAACTAATTCGTTGGTTAAATTTTGACCCGACCCAAAATTTGATCGGCTCTAACACACATGGCATCACTTCCTTAATGAGCAATCCTAAACCCCACTCACTATCCTTTCCTTCACACAAGATTCATAAACATTCCTTGCAATCCTTGCACACTCAACATATGAATATGGATATGAATGAACATTCCTTAATCCACACATTCACTTCCAATCCAACCTTCATTTCTATTTCCTTCTCCATCATCATCATCAATACCAAGTCCACCCATTTCATCATTAAAATAGTAAAAATCTTGTTTATTTCCCAGTTGTTTCCATCCACCAATCCCCAACCGCCACCCCAACTATTTTGGCCCATATAAGTTGACCATTTCCACACCCAAAATGTTGAAGAAAATTGAAAGAAAAGTCAAAGTTTTGATCAAAGCAATTAGTAGAAAAAGGAAACAACAAAAACCCCATAAACCCCCCTCTCCTCCGCCACCACCTTCACCACCACCACCGTCACCGCCGCCGCCGCCGGAGATGACGAAACCGGCGAACTCGCCGTTCCTCTTCCCGAAAACACAGTCCAGCGTCCTCCCCGACCCCTCCACCTTGTTCTCTCCACATCTCCTCTCCAACCCTCTCCCCACAAACTCATTTTTCCAAAACTTCGCTCTCAAAAATGGCGACCAGCCCGAATACATCCACCCCTACCTCGTCAAATCCGCCGCCTCCTCCCTCACCGTCTCCTTCCCCTCCCGCTTCTTCGCCTCCGCCTTCATCTACCAAACCTTCATCGCCGATCTCACCGTCTCCGCCGCCGGCGACGCCCATCCCGACTCGCACCACATCATCTCCTCCTTCAGCGACCTCAGCGTCACTCTCGATTTCCCGAACTCGAATCTCCGCTTCTTCCTCGTCCGCGGCAGCCCCTTCCTGACCTGCTCCGTCTCCGGCGCCACTCCGATCTCGATCTCCACCGTTCACGCGATTCTCTCGTGTTCCTCCAACAGCGCCGGTACAAAACACACCGTCACGCTCAACAACGGCCAGACCTGGCTCATTTACACTTCCTCGCCGATCGATTTCGATCGCAGCCTCAACTCGCTCACTTCCGGCAAGTTCTCCGGCATTATTCGGATCGCGGTGTTGCCGGATTCCGAGAACCCGAGCTACGAGGCGATTCTTGATCGGTTCAGCTCTTGCTATCCGGTTTCTGGCGATGCTGTGTTCACCAAACCCTTCCATTTGGAGTACAAATGGGAGAAGAAAGGTTGGGGAGATTTACTCATGCTTGCTCATCCTCTCCATCTTCAGCTTTTGTCCAGAGACGATTGTGATGTTACTGTTTTAGAAGATTTCAAGTACACCAGCATCGATGGTGAGCTCGTCGGTGTGGTTGCAGATTCATGGGTGTTGAAACCAGATCCAATTTCTGTTACCTGGCATTCCATTAAAGGCACCAGAGAAGAATCCAATTCCGAGATTGTACGTGCTCTTGTCAAAGATGTTGAGGCTCTGAATTCAGCTGCAATATCCACCACATCATCTTATTTTTATGGGAAATTGATTGCCAGAGCTGCAAGGTTCGCTTTGATCGCCGAAGAGGTGAACTACCCCGAGGTGATCCCGGCTGTTCGCAAGTTCTTGAAGGAGACAATCGAGCCATGGTTGGATGGGACGTTTAATGGGAATGGTTTTCTGTATGATAGCAAATGGGGTGGGATTGTCACCAAACAAGGATCAGCAGATTCGGGTGCTGATTTCGGGTTTGGTGTGTACAATGATCACCATTATCACCTAGGGTACTTTCTTTACGGCATTGCAGTGCTTGCAAAGATTGACCCGGCTTGGGGGAGGAAGTATAGGCCTCAGGCTTATTCGCTCATGGCGGATTTCATGAGCTTAGGCAAGAAATCAAATTCAATTTATCCGCGCCTGAGATGTTTTGATCTCTACAAGTTGCACTCTTGGGCTGGTGGGTTGACTGAATTCGCTGATGGGAGGAATCAAGAAAGCACGAGCGAAGCAGTGAATGCTTACTACTCCGCTGCTTTAATGGGGTTGGCCTATGGGGATACCCATCTCATGGCAATGGGATCAATGCTCGCGACGATGGAGATTCAGGCAGCTCAAACATGGTGGCATGTGAGGGAGGGAGATACTATGTATGGATCGGATTTCACTAGAGAGAATCGGGTGGTGGGTGTTTTGTGGGCTAACAAGAGGGACAGCGGACTTTGGTTCGCTCCCCCGGAATGGAAAGAGTGTAGGCTTGGAATTCAAGTGCTACCCTTGTTACCAATTACTGAGATTTTGTTCTCTGATGCTGGATTCACAAGGGAGCTTGTGAAGTGGACAATGCCAGCTTTGGGAAGAGAGGGGGTCGGAGAAGGATGGAAAGGGTTCATTTACGCATTGGAAGGGATTTATGATAAGGAAGCGGGTTTGGGGAAAATTAGGAGCTTGACAGGTCATGATGACGGGAACTCGCTAAGTAATCTTTTATGGTGGATTCATAGCAGAGGCGACGGAGAGGAAGAAGGGTGTATTGGAGGAGGGAAATACTGCTTGTTCGGTCACTATTGTCACTGAAGATGAATATGGTATGCAAAAATTTACTGGTGTGAGCAATGGTAGCATCTGAGGAGTGCTTTTTATTTCTCTGGAGATTATAGAAACTTTGTGCATTGTGTATGTTGTTTTATGATTCAGTGTTTTATTCAGCTATCAAAATAAATGAACAATAAGCATCTTTAGCAAAGCATTTGGATACTGTCTTTGATTTGGGTTCCTATTCGTAGTTTAATTTGAATCTAAGGTACACCAAGGTATTGTCCATGCATTGCTATTCTTGCGGATGATGATTTCAAGAATTTAGCATTTCAGCCTTTCACACTTCTGGTACATAAAGGATCAGAAAGTGAAAAAGATTGTGCTCTTTTCTGTTATTGTCTCATGACCAAAGCACTTTTGAAATGGATACGGTTTAGGGCGGGTATGACTTTTAAATCATGACGTGTCAAACTCTTACATGTCTAATTGAGTCTTATCGATTACTTTTATGACTAAGATTCTTTTTTCCTACAAAGAACAAATAATCTGATACATGACTCAATGTATTTGTGGACGCAGAGCACCGCTCGAATCTAAAATGTGTCTTTAATGATCTCAACTATTAGTTCTATGGCTGAGACTTCTAGCTCTCTAACTAGATCTGTGCATACTCTATGTAATTATCATTAAAATTCAACTAATACCACATACATCCTAAAATGAGTGTATTTCTTTTGCTTTTTAAGAAAAATTGAGGATAAAACAATATTATGCATTTACTTTTGTGTCATCGTGAACATTTGCTATAACAAGTTCGAGGATACTAACTTTTTATAGAGATGTTATTGTCATTCCATACATACTTCATTTGTTTCAAAATAAGTGTATTCATTTCTATTTTGAAAAAAAAAATAAGAAGTTAGTGATTATGAGTTATAACAAACTTATAATAACTCAGGCTTGTTGGAACAAACGGAGTAAGCGCGTCTCAAGTTCAAGTCTCCTTATTACTTACCGACAGTACGAAGTGAGATTTTTTTTAAGACGAAGAGTAACTGATTTTCTACTATTAAAATGAGATTTATTTTAAAATAAAATATAATACTAATAAGACACTCGTTTTACAACAGGTGAAGTAACTTTTTAGCCGATGATAGAGAAAGCACACCAACAAAATCCAAAATGGTGTTACCTTTTTTCTCAGATGTAGCCAATAGAACCGCCAAAAAAAGGAAAAGGAGAAGGAAATAGGAAAAAAAGGAGACAATGCTATTTTTGTGGACCTTAAAAGCTGTAGATTATTAGGCTCCTTGAAAAACACTGCACCTTGAAACTAGAAGCAATCCCATCTCTTTCCATTTCCAACATTTGCTCAACCAACCTCAGACTCAGAATATAAATATCTATATAAGCTTGGCTTGTTAAGTTGTTACAGTCAAACAACAATAAATTCAGATCCACTTGATAAATAAATAAATAAAAATTGAAATCAAACGAGTCCAATTATTGTTGAAAAACAAACGTGCTATGAATTTGCTAATCTAACATGGCAGAGATTGATACAATGGAGAATCAGATACCAAAACAATTCAAAAAAAAAAAACATGCAGTTGTGATATGCAACTTTGTCAATCAAATTGGAATTTGGCTTTTGTGTTGACTTTCTCTGTATATGGGTTTCAATTCTAAGGATCTGAGCTAATAGTTAATGTATTATAGAAACATTTTGAATATTTTAACTTTTCACCCAATGAAAATTGGAAGCATATTGATTCATAGAGTTAATTTATGTATTTATTTATGTTAGATGATGGAGTGTTTCGATATGACCATCAAATTTGAACGGATTCTCGTGTTTAGCAAGATCTCTTGTGTATATGATTAAATCAATCATGAATGAGTGTAATTTTTTTACTGAAAATAAAATGCAAAGCAAAATACATGCACCATTTTACACAAAAAATCGTTTTCTAATAAAAAAATTGCTAATAGAAAAACGATTGAAAATAAAAAGTCATTGTAACAACAATACTACACCAGTTTCATAATAAATGTCTTTCTAGCCAACAAAACTTGTTTCAAAAGAAATGTCATTCTACCATTTGAAGATAAAAAGTCACTCCCTTTTTCCAACTATACATTTATACGAGTAAGAGGAGTACAAATCAAATAGTTTTTAGCTTAGGCTAAACCACGAATGTGTTGAGGACACTTCAGTAAAATACTTGGATGCAGCGGGTCGCTCCCACAAATTCACTTGGGTGCAAGTGAAACAAACATAATATTTCATTGATATCTTTGTACACACTCAAAGATTTTCGAATATTTGTTTAAACCTTTAAGTTTGTGTTGAGATCGCGATCCTCACAACCGAGGTGGTCCCACAAACACACATTCAAAGTTTTCGTTTAACAATGCGTTCTTCTTCATACCCCCAAGACCCAATTCGCTAGACTTCAGACGCTCAAGACTAAAATCCAGACCTAAATAAAACTTGAAAACCTTAACACGTGGACAATAAAACGACATCATACAATACTTAAGAGTCAAAATAGTCAAATTACAACAATATATATAATTTTTTTGCATTTTGTTTATAACTTTGTTAAAAATAGTCATGCTTTCGTTACCAAATAATATTTTTACGATTCAATTAGTATCTTTTAAATTTGTCACAGTACATATTCCTGAAAATAACAAAGAAAATGTGTCATACTAATTGTTTTCTGCTTAATTTAAGTTTTAAAAATGAAGACATCTAGTTTTTTTTAGATAAACTCGAAGACATCTAGTTTAAAAATTGCAAGTAAATTTATCCTAAAAATAAAATATCTGAAAAAAGAAAAAGGAGAAAAGAGAGAAAGGAAACAGCTAATAGTGTGGCACTACTGTACTGGACTGTTTCTCACCCCCATGTTGGTTTCATTTTACAACAATATTTTATTGGAAGCCTGCAACCTCTGGCTTTGCTCTGCATGTGAAGCCCACTCCGAAGTCGTCTCCACGTTCCTATGCTGCTCTGCATTTTCCTTTTCTCTACCATTCTCCCCAAACCCAGCCTTGCTTGCTGTCTTCGCTGCAAAGTCCACCGTCCACACCGCGTCATTTCCAGATCCTCCCTCCTTCATCTCTCTATCGCCCTCCATTTTCTTGATTTCCAGCCTCTCTACCTTTGTCTCAATCTGCATGCGATTATGCTGCATTTGCCTCGGAACAAGCTTGTGACTTCAGTCGTAATGTTTGTTGAACCAGTTTGGCGAGCTTTGTGTTTAACGCAAAACTACATTGTGTTGGTCAATTTTTAGTTTTTAATCGCAGTTTTGATTTTTGTGTTCTGGGTTTTGCTTGCATAAGGGTTTCGTGAATTGGGTTGCTCTCACTTTGGTGAACTGGTATATATTGGTTTGGCGTGTGGTTTTTTTGGAGAATCTTATTTTGTAGTGTCCAAGTTGTGATTTTGAGTAGTTGGGTTTGGTTGAGGGAAGAATTGGAGATCTGGGTGCTTTTTTGT
>JAYMTF010005418.1:0-11591 GCA_036897485.1 Pelargonium nanum | reverse complement strand
CTACCCAATTTTCACATAACTTGACCTTAACTTGCATGACACAACCAAATAAAAACCAGAACTTTAATTCCAATCAAAATTCAACCAAACCTGCATAAACTAGTTGCCTACTTGAGCCTACCTTTTACATTCTAGCACTGTCGTAAAATCCGATCACAGCTCGTCAAGCTACATGATATTATTCTCTCAATGCTAGTTTAACAGTATATTCATGGACATCTGATTGCAAGGCTGCATGCTACAATCTAAACTTCAGGGTAGGAATTAGAGGTACCTATAAAAGCAAGATTGAGACTATATGCTATACAAGCACATGAGAGAAATTACAAATGAAGATCACAAACAAAACAAAACAAAGTATAGATTTATGGTTACAAGAAATCAACAAATTGACAACTCTAAGCAAATCTGTAATTATCGATGATTAAGCAAAATTGTAAAAAACAGCTTGTAAATAGAACTCGACCCACCAACTCTAATAGCCAACTTCAACAGCGAAATCACAACGCTTCATCACTCACTTTCTCTGTAATGCAACAATGAAATCTGAATCGCCTGACATTAATAAGTAGGGTTTATGATTCAAACCTGTAAATGAGACAGGAACCCTAATTCGTCGAGAGAGATGCCACGAAGATCACCAGTCGAAATCGTCGAGAGTCCATCACAGCATGCACTTGCAGATTAGTAAATGCTGTCAAGTTGCAGAGTTCGTATTTGCCACATTGAAGCTGTCCCACATCGACCAAAGAGGAGCATGTTATCAATTTATAAATCATTTTTCGTTGACACTTTAATCAACAAATGTGGGGTGTGGGGTCGGGAAGCTCACGTGCCTGTTCTCTTTGCTAACCCTATACACCAGTTAAAGGTGGTCAAAAAGTTTGGTGTCTTTTTCCGAAGTTTCTCACCGTGAGGCAAAACCAAGCAAACTTCGATGCCCCGCACGTGATTGCTTCCCACGTTCGTGGCCTTAGACCTCCTTGTAAAGCACCCCCACTCTTTATCTTTTTACACTTTTTCATGCAAAAATGTAGTCACATGTTCATGGAGTGTCTTCTTGCTCAATAACTTATGTATTAATATTCTTAAAGAAAACAAAACATATAGTTTTCATGGTTTGATTACCACAAATGCTCAGTAGAATAATTACCAAATTGTTGGTTTCTATCCTCAAAACGACAAAAACTGAGTACTTATTCATAAGAATGTAGTTAAAGGTACCATACATACAAGAAACTAATGACATTTATTGTTCTCATCACAAAAACTTCCCTACAATGCCAACATTAACTCCTCATTTTTTTCATATACATCAATCAAAATGCATGTCTCAAAAATACCTTGTAAACTAAAAAAAAGATCGTTTGAGTCCAAACGAATGAAGGGTTAGCGCAAAACTAGTTTTGCATACTCGAGTTAGCATAGTTTCGCCGGAAATCCTAAATCCCCAAAACATTAGATGCGAGTCCTAAAAGAGGATCCAATGCGCTTGGAGCAAACTTTCTTGCAAAAAGAAAACAAAGAGAAGATGGCTTGTCATTGTACGTGCAAGAGTTGTCTTCAAGAATCCTCCTAAAGAATTCCTCCTTGATATCCTCTTTCCCGAACGTAGCTGGATGCGCGCCTCCGCGAGACCAATCCACCCAATGAAGGCTCCGATTTGCCAACAGATTCTGAGACTGAAGGGTCAACATTGTCTGAAAGTAATGCTCATCAACGTAACACGCGGGTCTGCAGAATTTTTCGAACTTGGGGTAGTAGATGATGTCTTTGACTATGTCAAGTGCAAGTTTTCGGTTAACTTCAAACCACTGAGGACCTTTGCGCCAGTTGGTCAAGTTTACTTCAGGAGTCATCCTTTCATGGTATCTTCCTCTTCCATAGGGTCCTATCTCATCGAATGATCCCATGAAGCTGTAATGGGATCCGGAGATGTAGCGATAAACTGTGGTGAAGTTTTGCAAAGGAATGCAAGCCTCGGAGAGGAGGATGAACCATTCGTTGGAGATGTCGAGCAATGCATTTGCTAATAGCCTTCTCTCGGCGTCGCACATGCTCATCATGCCCCATTCAGCGACCTGTACTAGAGACATCATGTGCAAAAGAGACATAGTTGATTTAAAAATATGTCCAAGACATAACTATAATATGCACATAACTACTCAAGATCTTAGATAAACTATCAAGCATTGACATTGTCAACAGATATTTCCATTCATATGTACGATAGAACCAACTATTGTTTCCAAAAAGAGATGTTTATAGTAGTTTTTGCATTTTAGGTAGCGTTTGAGTTAGAATTTTTGTTCAAAAATGAGAATCAAGTACCGGAAATGAAGATTTTCTGATAATACCCTTAATCTCTCATTGACATCAAATATAGACAAGAAACTCTTTTCCACACCCCAATCCTCCATTCCTCAAATGCTAAAAATAGTAAGGCTAAAACAAGACGGCGTAGTGCACGAGACTCCCATCATTGTGAAGTCTGTGCAGATGAGAAGAAGGGTTGATCCCTACACATCAATGCAATTGATAGAGAATTAAGAGTTTTAACCAAATCTCATCTATGTACACAGTCTTACAACTACTCTGTAGAGAAGTTGTTTACAAGACTCGAACCTAGCTATACCTTAAGGTCACCGGGCAGTAACGCTACAGAAATAAGAGTCATAAATCATATATATGTAATGCAAATCCAACGAGCACGAACAAAAATAGACAGAATGAATAGCATCCAGATATCAACAAATTGCTAATTATCATAACTGCAAACACATTGCCATATATAACAAGAACTTGCCAATACCTGGCTAGGGATTTGCCTCTTGTAGAACACTGATGAAGATGAAAACTCAGGAGCATATGAAGGCGTAGAGTGAACGTAAATGGAATAAAACTCCTCATGATCCTTGAAAAACCTCTCCCAAAGTGGTGCCAATGGCAATGGACCCTTTGTCAAGAACATGAAGGCGATCTTCGGGACCCTCCCGAAAGGATAATAAGGTATTTGTGGAGCAAATGAAGCTCTCCAGAGCAATTGCGAGTCATTCATGGAATGTAAGAGGTTCATAGGAGGCTTGACCCATCTCTCTATACTGATAGGCTCTTCAAAGCAAGGCCTGATTGTGGAAGGTGCTACATGGGCTATATCTTTGATCCCAAAGTACTTTACCATATACAAGCTAACAATTGATAACCCAAGACCCAAAATCAAGAACATGACAAAAATCTGAAGAAGCCTCAGTGACAAAACCCTAGGTGGGTTGCTTCTATATATAGTGGAAGAAGGGTCCTTGCCCTCCTCCATTGCCACCATCTTGGATTGCATCTTGAAAGGTCAAAACTTTACCTATCAAGAACCCAAATTTTCTTCACAATCTTGTTGAATTCAAGTTTATGGGTGTTGGGTTCTTGGGATTGGAGAATCTGAGAAAGCCCTCATTGTGTGATCAGAATCTCATTTCATAAAAAGAGGTCCAAATCAAAACTCTATAAGGAAAGTAGTTGTTTTTACCAAATGGGTATTTTCCAAAACAAGGAAATTTAATAAATTTGCAACCAATCAGGAGCTTTTGGCTCTAGGAAGATTCAAAATATGGAAACAGCATATGGGTTGTCTTGTATATATTGTATGTATGTGTTTATGATGATTGGGAGCTAAGGAGAAACAAAAAAATCATTGGATCAAACCTGTGATGATGATGAAGATGAAGATGGGCTTTGCTTGAAATTGATATCAAAACTGTGCTCTTTTGGAGGAAAATTACAAGTAATGGAGAGAGCTTGGGAGAGAGAAGGTGACAAGTGACAGCAATAACTACAAGAAGCAACATAGGAACTTATGATGTGGGTTTTGTCCGTTCCGAAATTTTAGGTCCTTAGAGACTTGAACGAGTCATTGGGCTTTTGTGTCCAATGCAAAATCTTTGTTTTTAATATTAATACAAAGTAATGTATTTTGGATCAATCCAAGAACATTCCAATTTTTGATTCCCAACACAATTTGGGCAGTAATTGTCGGTTTTGAATCGAGAATCGAGATGTGGAAGCAAACTGAGAAAGGGTTGCTCAAGATACATTGTGTTCAAACTCAATAAGAAGAATTTTGCAATTTTACAGCCTCTACGACTCAAATCTCAACACGAGTTAGCTCTCGTAAACTCATTTAATATGATGTCTCTAAGTTCGAGTATCAAAGATACAATTGTGTTCAAACTCGACAAAGAGAAATTTCTAGTTTTGTAGTCTTTACTATTCTTCCCGACTCAAATTTCAGGTTGCTACTTAACATAGAGTCTCAAGTTATAGTATAAAAAATACAGTTGTATTCAAACATTATAAAGAGAATTGTACAATTTTGATGCCTTTACAATCCTTCCTGAGTTCAAATGTGATTAAGAGAATGGTAAAACCACATCACTAATCTTTAGTAGATAAATCTCCAAGTGACTACTCTAAGTTTATTTGAACTTGCTCATCCATATTTGGCAATATTCAAGTACAAGATTAGTCTATTTTGAGATCATCAAAGGCCAATAACCAGACAATTCAGGCCATTTCAGTGATGATTAAGTTTTCTCTAGTATGTTAAGTGCATATCTTCCAAATAGATTATGAATTGACACATCAAAATGTAGGAAGATTCATATAGCAAAGTTAATTTTCATTACACATAATTGTAGCATGTGCTTCAATTCAAAACAAGGTAATGATCCATCATATAAAAACAAGAAAGAAAATAAATGGAACTAAACTACTCCCAGGAAACACAAGACAACCATCTACACTATCAAAATTCCTCAGATCTCATTTCTTGGTTCTCTTGGAGTGAATTACTTCTCTGACGAGTTAGGTCCTCGCTTCTTGCCAAAACCAACAACTGTAAATCAAATATACACATTCATTAGAAAAGAAAGGAAACCTAAAAAGAATGCAATGGACCAACTACAAAAACAAACTTATTGTAAAGACAATTACAAAAGCTTGTCTCCTAAGATATATTACACAACCCACTTGGATTGGAGGGCTGATGAAATTGAAAATATATAAAGCACTTAGCTTTCTTTCCAAGTAAGATTATCCTTAAAGGATGCACACATGAAGTTCCACGACTCATATCATTCCAAAATCTCAACTTTCAAGATAACCGAATACAATGTATACACAAATCAAAGCTACACAATACATGGTGGAACAAACAAGGCATAGATGACAATACCAATGAAAACAACTTTGTCGATTAATCATTAATGCAAACACATTCCATCTAATATCCAGATAGCCACCATGACCAACTTGTAGTATCTTAAAAGTCTACTGCAACAACCCAACAATATAGGGTCTTCTTCAAAAAAACACTCAATTTGTGAACTAAAGTGCTTTGCAAACAAAACTACAGCAGAACTAGTGTCTATCAAATGACACTACCAGTTCAAGCATTTGGGCATGTAGAATTTGAGGTGCTGAAGCTCGAACAAAGCCGTATTTTTTGTGGAAAAAAAGCACTCAATTTGTGTGCTTTGCAAACAAAGCTACAGCAGAACTAGTGTCTATCAAATAACACTACCAGTTGAAGCATTTGGGCATGCGAAATTTCAGGTGCAAAAGCTCAAATATAGCATGGAACAAAACAATGAACACCCTTTTATTGCTTAACAAGCAAATCAGAGATCGAAATGAAGCAAATTATCAGATATCATATCATCAGTTAGCTCAAACAGCCTAAAAGCATACCGGCGGTGACGAAGCGGCGATTGTACTGCATGCGCTTGTGGGCGCGTCCTCTGGGCTTCTTCTTCTTGTCTTGCTTGGCGACCTTTGGGGTCTGACCTCTCACCTTCCCTGCACGCGCAAGCGAACCGTGTACCTTACCTGCACAATGGTCACAGACTCGCTGTTAAATCTAAAAAAGGTGCAATTTTCATGAGATAGAGGTCTGAAGATTTACCCATGGCGGTTGTTTGAGCTGCTTCTTCTTCCTCTCGATCTCTCTGGTTCTTCAGTCGGTGGCTCGCAGCTTGTGAGGATTAGGGTTTGCTTCGAGGATGTATTTATATGTAGGCGGCTCTGGAGATCGACGGCTCATAATGGATTCAGATTCGCGAGTTGTGCTTTAATACGGTGCCGTTTAAGCTCTTTTACCAAATTATGCTCTTGGGCTTTTGGAAGGCCTAAAATCTATACCCTTCTCTCATGTGTAGTTCAAAAACCGAGGGAGTGTCACTCTAAATAATCGCATCCCACAAATCCCACCTCGTACCGTCGACAATAAGGCTCGAACTTGAGACCTAAGACGAAATGCGTTTTAACCATTTGGTCCAATATGTCTTGGTAAAAAAATTGTCAGCTTTATATTTAATAATTTCTACAGTTTTGATGAGTGATCGTGAATCTGTGTTAAATATGTAATAAATGTAGATTGAGAGACTGATTCAACTTAGTTTTGTCTATATGGAATAGAAAATGTGCATGTCACTATTGAATATGCATCCTCAGTTCTCTCAATGACAAGCTTTTTTTGTTGTTGTTCTTCAAGTATATTCACAACTGTAAGAGTATCAGACATTTTTATAGAATATGAACATGAATTTTCACTTGTTAGATCTTTACTAGATACAAGTATTCAAATGTCACAAGTCACAACAGTACTAATCAAATTGTTTCCTTTCTTCTTGTATAAACTGAAAAATGCGAGCTGCGGATTCAGTAGCTGACCTGGGATTGTGAGGAACAACCTTAATCACTCTCCCCTGAGGTTGAGGTAGTTCACTTGCATTCAGATCAGATGCCATGGGAAAAAGAGGCAATGGTTCTGCATTGACCCTCGTAGAAGGACTACTCGCTGTGCTTCCCTGCAACTCGCTCTCCTTTGTGGCTTGTTTTCCTATTGCTCTGCTCATTTGGGTTGACATGTTATTATACAAGCTTTGGACATTTGGCTGCTGATTTTCATGCTCAAGAGCTGAAACAGACACAGATGGGTTCATGATAGGCGTGAAGTAGGCGTGAGAACCATAGCCTGTAGTGTTCAACAAGTCTCCATTTCTTGGGGGTTCATAGTTGCCGAAAAATGGTGTCATGAGACCTGCAGCATTTGGAGGGTTAGCACCGGTAAAGGGCTTGTAGACGAATCCTTCAGAAGGGGACATTACGGGAACTAGCCACTGGTTTGCTGGTGGGGGGTGGAAAAACCATGGAGATGGCTTCTTGGCATTGGAAGTAACTAGTGGGGGCGGGGGAAGCTGGTTTCCTGATAAAGGCACGTAGCTTGGCTTATGAGGAAGAGCAAGTGTTGAGAATGCACTTTCGCTTTCAAATTTAGTTTCGGGATTTGGATTCTCAGTACCATTTCTTGGCTTAGGAGCAGACTCAGATGACAACTTCTTTGCTAAAGATCCTTTCAAGTGATCTTCAACAAGTAAGTTCGGTGATCCAGCAATCAGTCTCTGAACCTGTTTCAATGTTGGGGCATAATGTGATCACCTTTGTCATAAAAAGAAACCAACTCTCCTTATAGAAAAGAGGAGCAAATTGAACAATAACTTGTATGAGCTTACCTTTACAAGTCTGTGCAACTCAAATACTTGCACTGCGAAAACTCTTTGTTGGCTGAAAATTGTTACGTTTAAATCAGATCAAGTGCTATGTTATATTTAATCAAGAAAGGAACACTAAAAATGGAAATGAAAGAGAAAGATCTTTTAAGGAACTCGAGTTGAGGTTATCAATATTGTAAAGTAATTCAAAATGGACACAATGTTTTGGACACATTTGGAAGAAGAAAATGAAAATCCGGGATAGCAGTTTGTTTCCAAAAATTTAATGTTTATTGTTCGCCTAATGCATCAACCACTTGAGAGGCTTCCAGTAGAACATTATAACCATTAGGGTCTCTAGTTATCAGACAACAGACTCTGTGATTTGGATGCACATAAGTTGCTAGAAACAGAAACATAATGGTAGAAAATGTGAGAAACTTACGTGACAATAGCTCTTCTAGCTTTCCAGAAATGTTTCTCTCCTAACACTCCCACAACATCATCAGGGGTAATATCTAGAACAGAATCAGAGTCCACCATCGAAGAATCTGAGATATCATTATCTTTCTCAAGCTCTCCCGCTTTCTCAGATCCATATTCTGCGTCTTCACAGTAGTCGCTACCATTTGCAAGCCTCTTAGGATCATTGGTACTTCCAGCTGATGGCCTTGAGCAAGTGTCACTCGCAACATTTGGAGCATTTTCCCGAACCATACTTTTCAGCGAATCCTTCAAAAAGGCCGGTTTATCCTTCAGATTCAAACACTCTTGAAATAAACGTGCATCAGTTTCATGTCGTTTGTTTATAGCATCCAGTAAGCTTATGTGTTTCTGTTCTAACGAAGCATGTGGCCGCTTTACCCCAGAAGTCCTATCTTTGGTTGAAAGGCATGAAGGCGAATCCACCAAAATCTTATCTCTCGTTGACACTATGGAAGCAAACCTTTCAAGCGAATCCTGTCTTGTCTGACACACTTTAGGATTCGCTCCAGTTTGGTTTGTCCCATGTTGTCTTGAGTTTGGATCAGCAGCTTGAAGTTGCCATGAAGAGCTCATGTGAAAAAGAGGGAACGGTTGCTCCTGATCTTTACTTTGTTGGGTATTGGAACAAGGTGAAGCTACTAGACCTAATGGTGCAAAGGTTGGAACAACAACAACATCTTCGCATCCATGCTTCTTAATGGAAGATAATTTTGGGGGTTGAAATGAATGCAATTTTGCAATTGATGTGGTATTTGAACATGGATATTCGGTTGGTTTAGTGGACTCGAGACTTGCTATGAAATTAGCACCAGTGGATGAATAAGAATGATGCTTCTCCGATGACTGAGAAAGTGTGTGGGAGTTGCAAAATGGGATAAATGGATTCCTTTCAAGACCACCTCCCTGCAAAACAGAACAAAGTAGCACATAACTGAGATGATTAACCAACGAGAAGACACGTATAGAACAGTAAGATTGTTGCCTTGTGATCTTGAGGTCACAATTTCAGGTAAGGAAAAAACAACCTCTATGTAAAGTCATTGGTAGGAGTCTTGTGCACTGGGCTGCCATTTCGTGAAACCACATGCATATCTTATAGAATCCATATTGGTACAAGGAATTGAAACTTCCTAAATATGTTATGGTTGCTGCCACGTGACCTTGAGATCACGGGTTTAAGTAAGGGAAACAGTCTCTCTTAGGGTAAGATTGCGCACAATAATGACCGTCCCCAGACTACACAATGGTGAAAGTATTGTGCACCGGGAGGCCATTTAATGAAACCACATAGAGGCATAGGTTTCACAGAATCCATATTTGTACAAGAAACTGATACTTCCCAAATATGTTATCCAAGAACCTCAAATAACCAATTAATAACATCCCAAACCACTCAAAAATTCCAGCAATATTTTTGCAAGTGGATTCACTGAAACCAAATAACAAGATCATTAAAAGTTACAGACACCTAAAAACATCATTCTTGATTGCCAGAATCATGTGATGCAACATTTATGCTAATTGTGCATGCGAATGTGGATGTGAATGCCTAACTAAAAGGGTCTTGAACTCACATGGGTTGAAGATGATGTTGAAGGAACCAAACTGGCAGCATTGCTACCCGGAAGAGGCAACATGGAAGCTGATCCCCGTTGCGAAGGAACGCTAAGCTGTTCATAGAGAGCCATTTTGTTCCTAGGAGGAGCTCTTGGTCCTCCTCTCTCTGTATCATTCACATGAAGCCTTGGAAACATGGGACTTATCAATTTATCCTCATCTTTTCCACCTCTCATATTCCTAATTTAGCCTATTCTCACCAAAATCTCAATCCAATCACACACAAAAAACAAATCCTCTCATTGAGGATTATTATCAAACACCTAGAGAGCACATCCACTCATTAGTCTATAATTACATATTTGCAATTATCACTCCAAACCCACCTCACAAATTCAATGTCCAAGCTCAAAACTCAAAACCCATAATTAAAAACTAGCATCATCATCAACAACGGATCACATTGCTGTGAAAAGAAAAAAAAAACACAACTTTACATCACAACCAGCCTATAAACCAAGAATCCACCTGAAAAAATCCTAACTTTTCATTCCAAAATGGAAAGAAACAACAAATATCTGCAAATAATTGTGATTCTACTGAGGAAAGATTGTTTCCTGGGAATCACAAAAGCAAGAGGATATCTCATCTGAAGGTCACGAGAACAACAAAAACCAATAGAGATGTGTGTGTGTGTGGAGATTTTGGGACCAAGTGGATAGAATTAGAATTCACTTTTGTAAACAAAAAATGAAAAATCTTAGTCCTTAGAACCAAGATCCTGCCACATCCGAGCGGACCCACAAAATTAGGAACGCAGTTGGCCACGTGTCAACATCAAAATGGCCAGAACTCTTGAAAAAACTAGAAAGAAAAATCAGCTAGTGACTGAGTCGGTCACACAGTAGCCACATTTTGTTATTACAAGTATTTTATTCTTAGCGAAATATTTGTCCGAGGAACTTATGTTCGATGATCCAATGTTTTGTTGTAAAGACACGCATGCCACAAAACCAATCGAAAGCGCGTGTGATTGAGCTCAAAACCGATCTTACCAGTTTTTCAAAGGGGGTATCGTAAAAGGTTTAAAAGTGTAAAGGGTAAAATAAAAACACGTGTTTTAATTATCTTTTATTTAAAACTAACTCCGTCAGTTAGTTTTGACGGATTCCGTTAGTGATTTAACGGAATGTACTTGACGAGAACAAAATAAGTGATACTTTGATCTCGCAGGAACAAAGTAAAGTACAAGGACCCCGATGGAACAAATGAGATAGTACAAGGACCTCTGAGGACCTTTTTCTATAGATTTACACCAATAAACTATGGATTTTATTCAAAATTAATTACATATAATAATTAATTCAGATTGATTTACTCCTTCAAAAAAAAACTTAGATAGATTTAAGTCAACATATTAATTACCAATTTATTTTTTTATCAGGAATTTAAATTGCTAATTATTTTTAAAACGTATCTCAATAATCTATCTAGATTATTACAAAAAAAAAATCTATCTAAGTGTCTCACTATTATTTATTTATTTATTTATTTTTATCTAATTAGTATAGGTATAAATATTTGCATTGTACTTTTAATTGAAAACATGTTTTGTTTTTCCTACTACATCCTTACAAGTTGCAACTATTTTGAATTCGAAAAATTATTTTCTACGATTTTATATTGTGCGTTTCAATTGAGAGATTCAATTGTTCATGTTTTCCATTAAGTTTCAATTTTTTCGTGCTCTATTATTATATGATTCGTTTTGAGTGACAAGTTGTCGTTTTTGTTCTCTTTCTTCTTCCTTTTTACGTTTATGTATTAATTACTCCTTGACATGAGATCAATCATATGCATGGTTGCTACAAGCATAACTTTTCTATGAAATTCTATTGGTGAATTTAATTTTCCTTTAAATTTTCAAGTTTCAATGTGTTACTTTTTTTTGGTTGCATTTTGCCTATCCAAATATATATAAAATAAATAAATAAATCATTATCTATT
>JAYMTF010005417.1:0-11593 GCA_036897485.1 Pelargonium nanum | reverse complement strand
ATCCATGGACGGAATCCCTTAGTTCCTGCTTACGTGTAATATTTTATTTGACGGATTATGTCCATGGATTTAACGAAATGTCTTGATTTAACACAGTTTCTGAAAACATTTGGACTAAATTGACACGATTGATAGTTCAAAGATTAAGTCGGCATGTTTTGGATAGTTCAGGACTAAATTGGACATTTTTCCTTGTTTTTATGATCCTAATCTTGTATAGGTAATGTTAAGTCCGCATGAACTTATTAATTCATGGGATATGGTGCGAGGAGTTATGCAGAGCATTAACTATAGTATGAAGCACCAACAGTTTACCCGAGTATGGAGTTTAGGGTCTGATGCGTGAATCGGACACGACACAACCTTTTGCCACAATATTAGGCTTCTAAATGATGAAGTGTGTCTGAAACACGTCACGAATCGTGTTGTGTGTCGATATTAGTAAAATTTAAAAGAATCGAGCCTTGTGAAAGGCAGGTTTGATACTAAATCCCTAATAATGAAAATTGCTTATTAAAACAAATTAAAGTCACAGCGTCAGCAGGTTGAACTGGTTGGACTTACTAACCCATTGAGATCTTGTCTTGTTTGAATTTCTTGGCCATTGTGGCCTCTGTTGCTCATCTTGTGATGACATTTTCTTGAACATATGCAGGGCTGATCAATTTTGGGGGTTTGTAGTTGTCAAACTAGAAAACCACTTACTGCTGGAGGGTGCCAATCCTTTAATAAGTGGGCTAATCATCTTTCGTTTGTATTCTTTTGGGGAGTAGAAAGTTCGTAAAATATCCAAGAGTCAGCTGTGTTGCAGGAATTTAGCGAATGTTTGTTAAGTTTACTCCAACTTCTCTACTTGCCAAAAAAAAAAAAGGTAAAACGAAAAGATAGAGTTTATAGGAAACTTGAGTTGTGTTTGGTAAAGTTGGGTTGTAAAAGATGTGTAAAGTGTTTGGTAATTTTTTTTTTTGGGTTTAAATACCCTGCAGGTCCACGATCTATTGAAAACCCACCCCATAGGTTCCTGAACTAAAAATGGGACGTAGAAGTCCACACATCCAATAAAAATTGGTCACGTGGGTCCGACTTTTAAGTTAAACTAATGGAACCGTTAGTTTGGATGACGTGGGTGCCATCTTTTTAACATAGTTTTGCTAATTAATGGCTGCCATTTAGCGCACTCGCTTCTGGAAAATGGTTCCACTTAGTGTTTTGGGGCTGTAACGGTCGTATAAAAGCACTATTTTTGCTAAGAAATCAAACCAGATTCTTTTGTATACTGTTGCAAGTCTTGTGACTTGCGACAATAGTTTTATTATGTTCATGATTGCTGATAAATATAATTAAACGATTGACCATACAACACCGGATGGAGGGAAAGCCGAGGTCAAAACGGCCATAGCCAGCGGAGAGCTGATTTTGATGTTGGTGATGTTCTGCGCCTAGAGAGCGGTCTTGATCCCGCGCATCGCCTGGATGAGGTCCGGCCAAATCTTTTTGTCCTGGTCGGCGTTGGAGCTCAGAACCTCGTTGCCGTCAAAGGGGAAGCGAATCATGGTGGATGGGTAGTAGGGGAGGATATTGTCCCGGACCCAGCCGTCGACGGCGGACTGGTTGGCGACGACGGAGATTTCCCGATTCAGCACCATAACAAAGTTGTGGAGATTGGCTCCTCCTAAGAGCTTCAAAAGATTATGGATAAGGAAGATGGTATAAGTGATTAAAATAAAAAGTATAAACGGTAAAATGGTAGAATCATGCTTATGTAATTAATTTGGACCAATAGTAGGTGACAATAATATAAAATATTTTAAAAAGTCACGTCTGCGCTGAGTATATAAATAATAATTATTTATTTTAAATTAAAATGTCATGTCAATAAAACTAACGGATCCGTTAGTTTAACTTAGTGGTTGGACTTACGTGACCAATTTTTATTGAGTGTGTGGGCTGCTACATACTATTTTTAGTTTATGGACTTACGAGGTGAGTTTTCAATAGATTGTCGACCTATAGGGCGTTTAAACTTTGTTTTTAAAAAAAAGTTATAGTATTATTGTAATATGACAAAACTACTCATCAAATTTAATTGATAATAAATAAAATGACAACAAATCTGAGTCATTGTTTCAATTTACCCTATGTTCGGTGTATGATTTTCGAATGATGATAAATTAGCACAACATTACTAGAGATTCCCAAGAATATGATAATTCAGTGGCCCTCCATTTTATGGGTGAAATCAACGGCAAAATACTAGATGCCAATTTACTCCATTGTCCAATAGCATATATGGTTAGCGAGGAACATATTTGTCTTTGAAAACTCGGTAAAAACCACACTTCCACACTCTCCAATATATAAGGGTTGTCTTTCCTCATCCTATCGGCTTAGATAAAGCCTGAGTTATCTTGCTCGGCATGATGCTTGAGGCCTAGACTACAAATCCAACAAATGCTCTTTCCTCTGCTGTTGAATTTGATGCTACCCGAAAAATCATAAGTTTTAATAACGAATGAAAGCACATCACGTAGTGCCCGAGCGCCACATCATCCACATCCCCCAAAGGCCTCTCGGATCCGTCCCCCAGAGTCCGCCTCTCGGATATGTTCCCCGGAGCCTTAAGGCCCAAAAGCTCCACCATAGTCTCCCAAACATCATCTAATGGAGTTAGCACAAAAGAAAGATCCAAAAGACGACGTCGGAACAAAACCGGAGTTGCTAGGCTTAGATGTCGTGACATGGAGGACTGATGTTGCGACATCCATCCAATAATCGAATCCTCTCCCTGCCTTCATCCGATCAGTGGAAGTCTTTCCCAGCACTGATGTCGCGACATCAGCAAAGAATGTCGCGACTTCCATCCGCTGCTCGGATCCGCTCCCCAGCTCCCATTCGATCAGTTAATATTCTCCTTCCTAGCACCGATGTCGTTGAATCAGCATGGTATGCTACCACATTCATCCGCTACGCAGCCCCATCTCACGCAGTCAGCCAGTTTCGCGCTGCCGCGCGCCTACGAGTGTCCCAAAAATAGCCCAAGTCATTTACCACCTAAACGAGGACCCCCGGGGCATGGAAGCACACCCAAGCAAGGCTGGGAGACCCGTTGAAGCCCCTAACGAAACCCTCTCTGCTCCGCTGCCCCACCACCCGTATAAGAGCACCTCTGCTCATCCCAAACCCGTGTACGACGCGCACCCAGGAAGTGAAGGCCCGGTTCGCAGGATTGGGAACCCTAGGATGCTACCCCAAGTGGTAGAGGCTTCTAGGTGATTAAACGTGTGTACCAGAATATAAGGGACGCACGAGAACTGTCGATCTTGCCCGTCGCCCGTACACGGCGTGCTTGGAGAAGCTAGAACTTCAAGCCTCAAGCAGCCCGAAGTGGACTTTACATTGCTATCAGCCAATCACACGTCGACACATGGCGAAAATGGTAACAAGTATATAAACCCCTCTCTTGGTAAGAGAAAGATGAGGGTTCCTTCATTTTTTCAATATAACTTTCTCTCTCTAAAACGCTCTCTAAAGATTCGTGTATACCGATCGAGATCTCACTCTCACGCCTGAGGCGGCATGGGAACACCCAAAGTATCTCGTTCTTTGGTGTGGTGTTCTTGTGCAGGTCATAGGTTCGAAGCAAGCACTTCCGGATACCTTTATATTGGACCCAATTAAACACGGGACGAGAGAACTTGAGACTTAGAAAATCAAACACTTAGGACATTCCCTTAACACCTGGACAAGACCACAAACAACATTCTAGTATGCCGCATTGACCAAGAAAAATAGGCTCATTAGCTGGTTCCATTGCCGGGAAGGACTTGAAAGCCATCGTTTCCCTAACCTCGCATGACAACAAACATATGGGTTCAAGAGATTACTTAAGGGACGACCGCAAAAACCCCGCTCCTCCACAACAATTGGAGTTGGACATCCATGGCAGCCTATCGCCATGGGGTCTCAGTGCCGCATGCATTGCCTCGTTCCAAGAGCCCGACCAAGCAACCGCCCCTGCGGTGGCCGCGTCCCTCGCAAGCACCGTCCCTGTGGCCCCTGACGCCTTCGCAGCCCCTATTGTCCAGGACCCGCCTCTGCCTTCCCCTGTCCCGGTCCGTAGTGTGGGAATGGAGAGACTCCCCCTAAGCATGTAACAATCTTGCCATACAATGCCACTTGGCCATCGCGACGCCCGAGCTCACGGTGGTCTAAATGACTGCACCCGTTTCCGAGCCTCAACCTACCGCAAGCGCAACAAAAACCCCATCAACCCTTACAATGGGGGGCTCCCACGCCGCCGACATGGGAAAAGTCATGGGGACCCTTAAGTCCCCGGGTTACGGGATCAAGAGCCTAGCCACCAAAATGACAAAGCATCATCCCACCGTGACACGATCCGTAGCCCGAATCAAAGGGTTGAGGAGAATGTTGTCCCGCTCGCCATGCGCATGAGAGTAGGAGAGTCGCACAGAGAAAGCCAAGTCCGCGGCGAGAGCCCTACCTTCATGGCTTTACAAGAAGAGGTGCAATGCCTCCGTGTGCAAATGGTTTCCACCGGCGCCATCATCATAGCCCCTATCGTGCACACTGTCAACAACCCACTGAACTTGGCTCTCTTGACGGTCCGGTCCATTCCCAGGATTCGGATCCCTAACATGACCTACGACATGCTGATCAACGCCATTGAGTTTGCCACCAACTTTGGGTTCAAGACGGACTGCCAGACGGAATGTGACGCCACACTGCAGGCTATTCGCCAGCACACTTATGGGGCCGACCCAAACATGGTACCGCAAGCTCTCAAAAGCGCCATCACACCCTGGGATTAGTTTATGGTGATGTTCCTAAAGCGTTTCGCCTCCACCGGCAGGGCTATTAAGTCCCAAATGACCCTCATCCACATCAAGCAGAGTCCAATCGAGTCTCTAGGCCGCTTCGTGGAACGGTTCTACAAAGCGGTGTACGAATGCAATGAGATCACCGATGAGACGTTGATGACGACATTCATGGGCGGGCTCACCTCTCCAATGCTCACGGCTGCATACACGAGCAATCCGCCTACATCATGGGAAGGGATGCTTGCCCTCGCCCAAAGGTTTGTTAGGGCTGAAGACATGCTTGAGAGAGTCCAACATGTTGCTGTCATAGGGAACAATGGAAACACAAGCCAAGCTCCTGATGTGGGCAATGCAAGAAAGGTTCAAGAAGCTTCTAGCTACACTCCCCTCAACAACACGTACGAAGAGGTGCTCGAACACGCCCTCCAATTGGACGAATTTTGTCTCCCACTGAATCGACATATATATAGAAGAAAGGCAACAATGAGAACTTGTGGTGCAAGCTGCAGAAGGGCAAGAGACACGACATTGAGGATTGTCATTACTTCAAAGAGTTTGTGGAAAAGAAACTCAGGGAAGGGGAATTCGAGCAGTTCAGGGAAGTATAGGAAAATGTAATCGGACGGAGAAATATTTTGTAACCCCTATTGTAATAGTTCAATGAATGAAATACACTTTCCCTGTTGACACTTACATATAATTGATGATTGGTTGTCGTTCCTGAAAGCATGAATCGACTCCGCTTGAGGTTTGGTCGTCGTGCCCGAAAGCACGAACCAACTCCTCCAAAGGATTGTCGCCATCACCCCCAAAGGCATGGAGCAACTCCACCCCAGGAATGATCGATATGCCTGAAAGCATGATCGGCTCCACCCAAGGTTTAGTTGTCGTGCCCAAAAGCACGAACCATTTCCACCCAAGGATTATCGCCACCGCCCCCAAAGGCATGGAACAACTCCTACCCAAGAACGATCGTTGTGCCTGAAAGCATGATCAGCTCCGCCCAAGGTTTGGTCGTCGTGCCCGAAAGCACGAACCATCTCCACCCAAGGATTTTCGGCATCGCCCCAAAGGCATGGATCAACTCCTACCCAGGAACGATCGTTGTGCCTGAAAGCATGATCGGCTCTACCCAAGGTTTCGTCGTCGTGCTCGAAAGCACAAACCAATTCCTCCCAAGGATTGTCACCATCGCCGCCAAAGTCATGGAGCAATTCCACCCCAAAAACGATCGCTATGCCTGAAAGCATGATCGGCTCCGCCCAAGGTTTGGTCGTTAGCCCCAAAGCACGAACCAACTCCTCCCAAGAATTGTCCCCATCGCCTCCAAAGGCATGGAGCAACTCCACCCCAGGAATGATCGATATGCCTTAAAGCATGATCAGCTCCGCCTAAGGTTTGGTTTTCGTGCCCGAAAGCACGAACCAACTCTTCCCAAGAATTGTCCCCATCGCCCCCAAAGGCATGGAACAACTCCACCCCAGGAAGATCGTTATGCATGAAAGCATGATCGGCACCGCCCATGTTTGGTCATCGTGCCCGAAAGCACCAACCAACTCCTCCCAAGAATCGATCATCGTGCCCGATAGCATGAGTCGTCTCCACTATTGATTGACGGACCGATCGTTGCGTCCAAGAGTATGGATCGAGTCCGACCCCCGTCAACCTTAGGGTGTGGGGGCTACACCAACCTTTTTTTTTCAAAAGTCACGATACGAAGAAGAAAATCAAAATCAAAGAAACATCAAGGGAGATTTGATCGTCATTCCCGTAGAGGTACAAGACCGCAAATTTCCATTCACGCGGAGGTTCATTGCTGCGCGTGTTCATTCCGCGGAGGTACAACACCGTGGATGCCAATTCCCGCGGAGGTTCGTTCCCGCGGATGTTTATTCCTGCGGAGGTACAAGACAGCGGATGTCCATTAAAAGTGCAACACGTGGCGCCCGAGCGCCATGTCATCCACATCCCCCAAAGGCCTCCTGGAGTCCGCCTCCCGGATCCGTTCCTCGGGGTATCAAAGGCCGAAAAGCTCCACCATAGTCCCCAAAACATCATCCAATGGAGATAGCACAGAAGAAGGAACAAAAAGACGACGTTAGAACAGAACCAGAGTTGGCAGGCTCAGATGCCGCAACATCGAGGACTGATGTCGCGACATCCATCCGATAATCGGATCCTCTCTCTACCTTCATCTGATCAACGGAAATCCTTCCCAACATCGACTCTGCGGCGTCAACAAGGAATGCTGCGACATACATTTGCTGCCTGGATCCGCTCCCCAGCTTTTATTCGATCAGCGAATCTCCTTCCCAGCACCGATGTCGCGGCATAAACAAGGCATGTCGCGACATCAGCAAGGCATTCCGCAACATCCATCCGCTACGCAGCCTCGCCTCACGCGGCCAGCCCGTTTCACGCCCCTGCACGCCTCTAAGTGTCCCGAAATTAGCCCATTTCATTTGTCACCTAAACGAGGACCCCTGAAGGGATGGAAGCACCCCGAATAAAGGTTGGGAGACCCTTCAAAACCCCCAACGAAAGCCTTGCTCCTCCCCGCGGCCCTGCTCTACCTCGCGGCCTCGCTCCGCCCCACGGCCTCGTGGCCGGTATATGAGCACCTTTGCTTATCCAGACGTGTACGACGCGCACCCGAGAATTAAAGACTGGGTTCACAGGATTGGGAACCCTAGTATGCTACCCCGCGCGGTAGAGACTTCTAAGGAATTCAACGTGTGTCCCAGAGTATAAGGGACACACGAGAACCGTCAGTCTTGCCCGGCGCCCGAACACGGCGTGCCCGGAGAAGCTAGAACTCTAAGCCTCAAGCAGACCTGAAGTGGATCCCACATTGCTATCGGCCAATCACACTTCGACACTTGGCGAAAATGGTAACACGTATATAAATCTCTCTCTCTTGGTAAGAGGGGGGGGGGTTCCTTCATTCTCTAAATATTACTTTCTCTCTCTAAAACGTTCTCTAGAGCTTCGTGTATCCCGACTGAGATCTCATTCTCACGCTTGAAGTGGTGTCCCCGAAACATCTCGGGTACCTCGTTCTTTGGTGTGGTGTTCCCGCAGGTCATAGGTTCGAAGCAAGCTCATCCAAAAACCTTGACATTGGGCCCCAACGCTGGACAAGAGAACTTGAGACTTAGAAAAACAAACATTTAGGACATTCCCTTAACACCTGGACAAGACGGCAAATGACATTCTAGTGTGGCGCGTTGACAAAAAAACAGGCGCATCGGAACTGTAATTTCAATACCTTTGATTCTATTGCATTGTTGTTTGTACTTAATTTTTCTCTCTTCGTGATGGTTTTTCACCATTTGTTGATAAATAAAAGCGACTTATGCAATCTTATAAGTGTTTCCAAACAATGCTTTAGGTTTAATTAATTGCTGCATTTGGTCCTTGACATGGGAGTGGGGACCCCATTAATTATGTTGTTAGATTTTGATTGAATCTCTTTATAATCCATGCTCACTCATTCATAGTCCCTCGCATACCATGAACAGAGAGAGAGACTACATTGTGTGAAAGCTACCAAAGAAATGGAAAGTTAGTGCACGTTTTATCCTTTTTCCAATCAAGACATTTTCGTGCCTTGAAGCCATGGACACACCTAATCTTGTCTTCAAGCTTTGAACAGCATCCCTCTCTTTCTCTTCTCTTGGAGTGATAATGAAAACCGGGCCCCTCATAGTGGGACCTCTCTCCAATTACCTCTCAAAGTGGAGCAAGGAGTAGCTACAAGTCATTGGAATTATTTTTGTGGGAGTGGAAGTTGCAATGAGAAGCAAATGGGAAAGCAAATGAGAGAGAGTAGAGAGAGAGAGAGAGAGGACTCCTCCACTCCAAGCATCTCTATCCCCACCCACCTCCCTCCCAATCCCTATCTCCATGAAAAAGAGCATCATCTTCTCCATTGAATATTTTCTCTTTAGTTTTGCCCCCATTCACTCTCACCTACTCCTCCTCCTCCTAATATGCTCTCCTCACCTATTATCCATTACCCACCTCAACTTCCACAAACCAAACCCTCTCTCTCTTTTCCTTCAATCATGGGCTCATCCTCCAGCTTGTTTTCAACACCACTCCACAAATTAAAAAAAAAGGTGCATCAAAAACTTGAACAATAAGCTCTTTTTCATACCATTACCATCTTCTTATCAATTAGAGTGAATGTAGTGTTTTCTATCCATAATTTGCATAGAGGATCTTGTTTTTTAGGTCCTTAATGTTCTATAGTTGATCCCTTTTGTGTCTTATATATCTTGCCACTCTGTTTTCGTTATAATTTGTATGAATTGTTTGGATCAATCAAGTGGGTTCCTCTACGAGAACACAATGGACAATGCAGAGCTTTGTGGGGTTCTTGAAATCCATGTCCACCATGCGAGGAACATCCACAACATCTGCATCTACGACAACCAAGATGTCTACGCCAAATTCTCTCTCACTTGCAATCCCGACGAGGCCCTCTCCACCCGAACCATCCACGGAGGCGGCAAGAACCCGGAATTCAATCAGGACTTGATGCTCAAAATCACCAACCTTGACGCCGTCCTCAAATGCGAGATTTGGATGCTGAGCCGAGCAAGAAACCTGATGGAAGACCAGCTCCTAGGATTCGCTCTTGTCCCAATCTCGCAGGTTGTCTTTTTATTATTATTATTTTTTTTGTCTTTTTATCAGCAAACGTACAAGCGCTGAAACTCGAACCTGAGACTTCGAGGAAAGAAGTGAAATCAACCACTTGCCCTACTGAATGCTTGTATCTCGCAGGTTGTCGGAAAAGGAAAGGTCACCCATGATTACACCCTCTCCTCCACTGATCTCTTCCACTCCCCAGCCGGAACCGTCCAGCTCACGCTCTCTCTCGACGCTGATAACAGGCCGGTCAGGATCGAATCCGCCACCAACTCCTCCATTTCTTCCGAAGTTGTGTTGCTTGATCGCCAAGTTTCCCACATTGAGTACTCCAGGATTGAGTTCCCAGACATCCATGTGGTGCGCGAGAATCAGAAGATGGTCTCCGAGTACTTCAGCTCGAAACCACCGGAGCTCGCTTCGTTTCTTCATCTGGGTGCGTCTCCTCCTCCTCAGCCCCTTATTGATCATGATTGTGAAATGGCAGCGAATGAAGAGAATGGGACGTTGTTGAGCTCTACCACAACCAGTCTCAGTGGCGGCGAGTTATCGGATTCTATTGCTAACACAAACAATGGGGATCAGAGGCAGGGCGTGTCGCCGGAGACTCCAAGCTCGAGCAAGGACAAGGCGGTGTTCGCAGACCAGTTCACGACGGAGCAGTCAGCAATGCAGCAGCAGATAGTGGAGATGTACATGAGGAGCATGCAGCAGTTCAGTGAGTCATTGGCCCAAATGAAGCTGCCAATGGATGTTGATAAACAGGAGTTATTGGGTGAGGATTGTGGAGATGTGATTCAAACCCAAAATGATCATAGCAACAAATTAGAGGTGGAGAAGAAGAAAAAGGAGGGATCGAGGGTGTTTTATGGAAGCCGAGCGTTCTTCTAAATGTAATTGTAACTCATTTTGTTTTGAATGCATGGTGTCTCTTCCTATATTAACTCAAATGTTCTTCATTGCTAGCTAGTGTTTTAGATTTACATTATCTATATATATTGTTAATGAATATTCCTAATTTTGTTCTTCTCCCAGGATAAATATTACCTTAATTACTCCTATGAATTCCTTACTTTATGCATATAGGAATATGAAGTGGTGCCAGAAAACTCAAAGCCTGGTTTGTGTCCATGGAGGTGACCATGATGTTCAAGGCATTGTTGTTTTGACTTTTGACAAACAATGATGTCATCTGCCCTCCACTTTATCATCTTATAATACATTAAAATCATTAAGCTCACCAGCACCGGTTCATAAGCCTCTTGTTTATAAATACATGTTTATTTTTCTAAATATGTTCTCCAGATGACTGGTACATCGTTTTTTGGTGTTTTTGTCGTCGCAGGTCAAAAATTGACGGACATCGCCGGCGAACCTTGACACATAGCGAGAAAATCGAATGGACAAAATACCCACTGACCATGTCAACAAAGCCAAGGGAGAAATCCAACACCAAACAAGCCCACAAAACGGTCCAGGAGTTGCGGTCAGCCAGCTCTGTCGCGACAAGGCTGCCAGCCATCACGATGGAGTTTCATATCGAGCCCTAATTGGTCGTTCCTTTTCTTTGGTGAAGTGTTCTAAGGCCCGGGAAGTGCCAAGGACCCTTGATGCACCTTTTTGACTGGGGCCAAATGTGAGTACACTAGGAGTGTATGTTGTTGTAGAGTCTTCTTGTCCACGTAAGCAAGGGAATCTAACCTATGTGTTCAAGTGTCCAATCTTGAGTACTTAGATATGGTGTATAGGGTTTTATGTCTCAAATCCACTTCCAAGCTAAGGTGTTTTCCAATTACTTAAACCTGTAGCCTGTGAGAACAAAAACTCATCAAAGGAACGAAGACCTAGGGTGGTGTTACCAGGACTCCGCCTCAGGCGTGAGAGTAAGTCCTTGTACGGTAAGCACAAATGCTCTCAGAGCTCTTCTAGAGATAGAAATCTATAGAGAGAAGTAAATGTGTGAAAATGAATTCAAGAAGGGGATCCCCTCTCTCTTAAAAAGAGGGGGGTATTTATTGGCTCTTACCACCTAGCACCACGTGTCATGACGTGATTGGTTGATGAAGATGTGAGGCCTATGAAGACCCAATTGGCTTTCC
>JAYMTF010005416.1:0-11593 GCA_036897485.1 Pelargonium nanum | reverse complement strand
TTGTTGGATATGTTTGTATATGCATATTGCTCTCCTTTTGGTGAAATGAACGAGTCTGGAGCTAAATGCCAGTGTATTTGGGGAACATGTGTTGAGACTCAGCTGTCTAGAATTGTCGAATTTATTATAAGCTTATGACCCCGATTTTAAGATCAATAGCATGTATATATGTTGCTTTTTGTTTGACACTGTTTCTTTGAAACCATAGTACTTGTATTGGCTTCACGATTGATAGCTTAGGGTTTGTTAGGTTATGGAACTGGTGTCTTTGGAGTGTGGGCTGCTTTAGTCAGATTGAATTTGGTTTGTTTGGTTATCGAACTGAATTTGGATTGGACTGATTCGGTCCGGTTGGGTCCATTTTTTTGGGCCCAGACTCGATTGTGTCTAGTTATGTGGGTCACCTACTACCTGTCCGAGCCAAAACCTGGTACTATTTCCGATCGGTCATCATACCACCCTTTTTGCTCCAAGTCGATTTGGGTCAAACCTAATGAACTGCCCTACCAAACTCTGCACCGAACAATGGGCTTTTGAAGAAACTGCAAAATGAAAAGAAAATATGCATATAGATATTATGTATAGGGAGTCAATTGATCAGTGCAATAGTTTGGTTAGTATTTTTTTTGCTCCTTGTCGATTCGGGTCAAACATATATCTATAATGTATAGGCTTTTGATATAATATCTCGTTTGCTCGATTCGGGGAATTGCTCCAAGTCTCCCTATACATTATATCTATATGCTGAGAGCCTCTTCTCTTTGTTCTTCAACCTTTTCATGGCTATAGCCTTTGAAAAGAAAAGGAAATCCTCTCCGAATTGTTGTTTATGTGTTTTTATTCTATTTATTCTTAGGATGTCAAGAGGCATGTTTAGGGTTGTGATCCCCTAGAATGAGATACTATATGTATATTCTTTGGTCTTTGCGGTACGATCTCTCGTTCGATCTTAGGGTTGTGATAATGTGATTTGTGCCAAAAGACTGGCAAACGAGATGCCCTAAAATGAAATACTAGAGATTGAATTATTTGATCTTTAGGGCGGCCATTAGTCACGACTGTTCGCTTGTTTGTTAGAATTTAAGTTTTGTTCGTTTGACCTCTTGGAGGCCGTTCGTCCTACACCGCACGGTTGTTTGCATTCTCATCTTTGTCAATGGGCACCCTTAGTCTATCTTAGGACCAAATTTTTTTATCTATCTTTGTGTTCTTATTTTATGTATATTATTATGCAATTCGCATTTAGCTATAGTTTGAGTTTGATTTAATAAAATTAAACAATTGTTTCAAAAGCTACGTATTTATTTTGTAATTTGTAATGTTATGTTTTTCAAACAATATGTTTGAAATTTATTTTCAACTCAGATTAAAGTTTGTATGGTGTCGTGCTAAATATGTTGTTCCATGGCACAAAATGTGTTGTTTCAAGTTCATATTAATGTCATTTGTTTCAAGCTATACTAATATCATTACTAGCATATAGTCAACGCGACATGTTTGGACCTGAACCCACGGGCACCTGACACTTGACCCGACCAACTTTTGGATCGAATTCAATGTATTTTATGCATGAAACACGAAATTTATCCTAAACCGAAGCTACTTAGTGTCTAATTAAGATTAGAGTTCGAAAACCACCTTAATGATGAAAATTTGTATGCTAATGGAAACATTGTAGCTCCTGCTCATTAGCCGGCCAACATAGGCATAAGCCAAAATGATGCCTGTTTACTCCGCTTTTATAAATATTATGTTGGTGTGTTTTTTTTTTTTTTTAAAAAAAAAGTTCAACAACTTTATCTCAACTCGAACTAGGGATTACAATCCAATCCGAACCCGACGGGGACTCGATGTCCCCGACCCGAACGGGGCACGAGGCGGAGATTTTTTTTCGGGCATTTGGTGGGGCCGGGGCAAGAAAAAAAATCCCCGACAGGGTATAGGGCGGGGACGGGTTAGCTGCGCCATGCCCCGAACCCGATGTATTATATAAATAATACAAAAAATATTTTTATTTTTATTTTGTTACTTTAATATGAATAATATTAACTTTTCATCTGTTCAATTTAAAAGTAAGTAAAAATAAATAATATTTTGATGTTGTATGTGATTAATATTATATTTAATATCTTTCAAAAACACAAAATTACAATTTTTTCGAGAATTTTTATATTGACAAAACGGGACGAGTTACGGGGCATGTGGAATCCCCGTCCCCGAATGGGGCGGGGATTAGATCCTGAACGGGGCACAGGGCGGGGACAGGGCATGGGGTTGGGGAACGGGGATTACTAAACCCGCCCTAAAACCCGCCCCGTTGCCATCCCTGACTCGAACCCAAACCGACACGTGATTTGTCAGCTCTAGTCATGAACTCGCCCTAACTACCAGCTTTAATCAAATTTTAAGGAAAAGACTAAATTGCCCTAAAACCAAATGTTTCTCAGTTCTCCTTCAGATTGACCTTCAAGAAACCCTAGCAGCCGCCTCCTACTCCTCCTCCTAGCTCAGCCATCAGATCCGCTTTCTCAGTCACAGCCGTTCGTTCGTTTTTTCCGATTACTGTTCACTGCATGGTTTAATATTTGTTTTACCATCAGTTATTTTTGAATTTTTTTTTCTTTTATGCGTGTTCTAGATCTGATTTTATTTTGGATTTTTGATGAATTTTTATATTTGTTCTTATAAATGATATTGTTAAATTCAGTTTCCATGGAGCAAATGTTTGCTGAAATTTTCTATTTTCTACATCATTATGGAGATATAGAACAAGAGGTCCTTATAATTTTCTATAATGAGTTGTGTTCTTTGTACTTAATATCAATCTTGCAAGAGTAGAGTTGAATCTTCAGAACAAACATGTTTTTTTTTTTTTTTAAAGGTCCAACAGATATGCTTGCAATGAAGAAAAATAATTTTTTTTGGGCTATTGGTGACTCTTGAGAGGAGGGAGGGGTATACTGGTAAAATCAGACCAATGCGTCCCGCGAATTGTTAATTATTCAACTAAATCTTAAATGTCACGTTAGCGGAGTTAATGATCTATTAACTCCTTGACTTATAGAAAGTTCGGGCAACTTGTAATGTACATGTTTCTTTTAGTTTATATGAGATTGCCAACTTGCTAGTATATGAGGGGTATACTGGTAAAATCAGACCAATGCGTCCCGCGAATTGTCAATTATTCAACTAAATCTTACATGTCACGTTAGCAGAGTTAATGATCTGTTAACTCCGCTAACAGTAGAGACTTTGGACTTATAGAAAGTTCGGGCAACTCGTAATGTACATGTTTCTTTTAGTTTACATGAGATTGCCAACTTGCTAGTATTGTTTCATTTTATGTCGCTAAATGTTTTATATAATTGCTAAGTACATTTCTTCAGATAGGTCATTTGTACATAATGGTTTAGTTATCAGCAATGAATTTTGAACCTTTCTATTATTGCCTTGCCCCTTTTAATTTGGTCATAATCTAATGCTGGTTAATTCAAATATCAAATATTATAGGTATTCAAATTCTCTTCTGTTTCAATCTCCACTCGTCATGGCTGCTAGAAGGGTGAGTATAGTTTTATATTACATGTTTTCTTTATGCGTAATAATTCTGTATTGTACATTTGTACTAATCTTATGCTATATAGTTTCAGAGGTGCAGAGCTGGCTCGCCTAGTTGCAGAAAAATCGTATGGATTACTCTCTAAGACATCGCTTCTAATTGCTAACTATAACTTATCATTACTTGTTTTTATTGGACGCAAAATATTTATAATCTTATTTCATGTTTGCTTATGTGTAATATTTCTGTATTCTGTGAATCTTATGCTCTATTATGTTCTTATGGAGCAGACCTTTTATCAAGAAAAATTTCAGAGGTTTCGATCTGGCTATCCCAGTTTCAAAAAAATTGTATGAATTACTCTCTCTTAGACATCACTAGTAATTGCTATCTATTACTTATTAGTTCATGTTTGTATAGTACACAAAATATTTCTAATCTTCAAATTTTCTTTGTAGTGGAGTTTCCAGCAATACAAATCTAAGTTCATGCAACAAAAAAGATGGATTAACTTGACTGAACGTGTGCGCTTATTCATTTGGTATTGTTTTCGTTTGCATTTTTATATATTTTTGAAATTTTAGTATAAGTATTCTTTAAAAATAGTCTCAATGCTCTTTAATAATAGTTTTCTGTTGCTGGCTTATTATGCAGGAGTTTAGTGCAAAAGATACAGCAATATCACAACATGAACATGTGTCCAAGAAAAATAACTTCTAAAACTGTTGTGGTTTCAAATCGTGTTGCACAGTTAGTTGGAGAGACACTTGAGTTCAGCGTTGATCTAGCAATGCAAAATTATAAGGATTTGCACAAATTGCTACTCAAAAAGCTTTTTGAGGGATGTACGGATCTACCTCATTGTATTTGTCATTTCATGGATCTTCTTGCTAGAGACCCCTTGTGAGTAAATTTCTTCTGTTTATTTTTTTTCCTAAACAATTTGATATGGCTGGACTTAATGAAGTTTATTTTATTTAGGAACCATGAGCATTTTATTGCATGGCACATAGCTATACTGTCAACAGCATATCAAATTGCCTTCATCGTTAATGTGGTAAATGTCCCAGCCACTGTGAGTCATGACATCCGGAAACGAATTTATGATGCCATCGATCTTGTTTCCGTTGATGAAAAGTGGGAGGATGCTTTCTTGAAAGATGGCAACTTCCTCGCTAATCAGTTTAATAGGAAAGGCGGTTTGGTATACAAATCTATTTGCCCCGTAGCTCGTTCTAATTTGCTGTTGCAGTTTCATCGCGACTGTTTGATGCATGCTGGGGTTGAGCAGAGGACAGAGTATAAGTTGAAAGAGTTACAGTTGTGGTGTAAGAAGGAGAACATGGGTACGAAATGGATGGAGAAAGTCAAGAAAAAGTTAAAGAAAGTATGTACAAAAGAAGCTGAGGATCCCAAAGACAAATTAGAGAACTTGCTGCCACTTTTGTTCTCTAAATTTCCCACTTTCTTGACGGATGTTCAAATTTCCCTTCACGAACACGGGTTGTTAGAACTTGTCAGGTAATAGGTTTTGGTATATATATGTATATGCACTCTTATGCATTTAATCTTTCTCATGTTCTGCTTCGATTTTGTAAATTGTTTGCAGCGTGAGCCCGTTTAAGTTTTGTCGCTTTTGAACCGTGCAAGGGATAGGACTCTGGCTGGTGGGAGAAATTGCTGAAATGGTCACTGGAAAAGACTGAAGTTTAGTCACATCTTTTGTTCTAAGATTTGAAAGATACTTAGATTCTGTCTGTAGCCTTTTGGTCTGAACATGTCAAATTTGTTTATTTTCATTTGCTGTGTTATGACTTGTGACTTCTGTTACTGTAAATTGTTTTCGGGGCACCTTTTGTTTATCGTTTGTACACATCTTTCCCGTCTTTCGAAAGACTATGGTTAGTTATAGACAGAGTGCGAAATGATCAAATTTCTTATGGTTCCATCATACACGATTGAGTTACAAAAAATTTTGGATAGGTATCCTTCATCTGAACTGAATTCTTTCGGATGAAAGAATCCCTTTCTAGTTCTATGAAAGAAAAAAAGGAGTCTATTTCTGTCGTCGGCAACATGAAACATTGCTTCTGTTGCAAACAACAATTTTGACATTTTTTCTTTAAAAGAATGATTAAGAGCAAGCACACTTTGAACTTTGAAGAGCCACCAGTGGTGGTAACAAAACAATGCTGAAAACAGTTAAAGTAAAAATGGCAATTTGGATTTAAATTTCTAGGCATGAAAAATTCAATCTTATTATTAGAAATTGGACCTAGATCGATAAAAAAATTCGTATAAATCAGCACATTTTAAATTAAAATTTAAGTTTGACTTTCGAATCGAATATTTTCATGGATCAATCCGAAAGTATTTCAGGAAATGCGCATTTTTGATTTAACAGCCACATATAAATGACACAACAATTAGTGCTCCATGTATAAAGTAGCTTAAAATTCACTTCAAAATATAGAAAAGAAAATAACAATGAAATTTCAATCTGAACAGAATACGACGGGACCAAAAACGGGACACATGACGATTACTTTTTCGAGTGACGAGGCTGATGTGAGGAAAAAGAAAAATTACTCGAACAAGTAACGGGCAAGGACAAAGCGACAATAACTTGTCTCATACTCTATAGGTTAAAATATAATAAAATATTGTTTTTTCAAAATATAAATATGCTTAATATTATTTTTAGTCAATTTTATGTTTTAAATTTTCATATAAATTATACTAATTTAATGTTTTTACGTACCCTTTCAAAAAAAAAAAAAAAAACTTAATGTTTTTATGGGACTAATATATCATGTAATATTTTCAAAGAAACAAAACTATTGAAAATGTAATATTTGATTTTGTCTTCTCTTGTTGTATGCTTGGGAAGAGGGCAATAGCAAGTCATATTGTTCTACTCTTACAATCAATTTTTTAATCAACTACATAATTGTTTGATGTTCTTTTGAGCATTTAAGATATGTGAATAAGATCTATGATACTTTTTAACTTTGAAAATTGATATCATTAATAGTTCAAATCATCTTATAACAGAGATAAAGTCATATCAGGCGATTAAAGCCCAACCCACCTGACTAAACCTAATAAAGAGATCAACGATCTTAGCTAATACATGAGCCACTCAGTTCATAGACCATTTAGCAATCACATATTCTACACTACCAAACTGAGTTTGTAATAACTAAAATATTCCGAATAACCAAACCGAATGAGTTAGAATCATCCCCCAATCAATAGCTTCTCGAACCGTCATAGCTTCTACCACATTAACCTCCACTAGTCCCACCCGACTACAGCGACCCGACTCCATCTCTTACAACCCACCCCGCACCACTCCGGCCACTCTCCAAAAATAGCTCCATCTGTGTTCAACTTAACCCTCTCCACGATTCTGACCGAAACCGAGCCCTCCCTCGATTCGCACTCCGAGCAACATTTCCTAGTCTCCTCATCTGAGAATGTGCTGAAACATCCACTACTCCATCTATGAATTTTTGTGACAAAGAAACTTGGTCAACGTTCTTGCAACCACTAGAGTGCTCCATTGAAGCCTCTGGGATAAACACTCCGAGACTTTCCCTTCGCAAGGCTTATGTGCCGGGAATGAAGTTCGGTTTGCAGGAGGATTGGTTGCATCCTTTTCCACATTCGCGATGTTGGTAGTCGTACTCCTCGGGTGTTTTGCGAAACAAACTATAAGTCTTTTGTTTTCAGTTGTTCGATAGGGTGGTTGATTATCTAGCTCGGGCTTGTTTTTAATTCGTTTGCTCCTAGTGATAGTAACTTTATTCACCCGCATGTGTGTGTGATTTCTCTTTTATTTGCAAAACAGAAAGAACCGAATGAAATATGCATAATCACAATGGTAACTTTAAAGTAATGAACCATTCTAAAGGTGTTATCTACTCTTCCACAAGAAGAACATAGTATATCGTAAACAGATTCGCTGAGGTATTGGCAATTTGGCATTCACCAGAGTTTTCTAACAGATCGGTTTCCCGAGGAAGCATCTGAATGTACACATATGTAACAAAATTTTGTTCTACGACTAACTATAACATGGAAAAAGAAGCAACTCGAACAATCAACCGTCACAAGGAAGATGCTAAGCACAAGCAAAATCTACAAGGATTCAATCTCTAAGCCAATTTACCAGTCACATTAATTATACGAACTGTGCAATACAATGTTGATTCAAAATGAACATTAACTTACATTGCAAGACATCATAAACCCTATAGTTCCTAATATAATCTACTGTAGCACATGCTACACAAAAAAGTGTGCCTAAATCCTAACATTTCATCATAAAGAAAGCAATGAAATTCATGCACTCAAGTTCCGATCTTGCAGTGAATAGAGCCGAGGAAATGGAGGATACCTGGTTATCTTCTCCGAATCCAAACACATTGAAATTGTAATGTAGCCTACTTCCTTTGTCAAGTATGTCCCGATCATATCCTGCTCTGGCCGACAAAGCCATTCCCTTCTCGAGTCCAGTCACCATAGATAGTGAGTTATGCTCCACCAGATGTTCCTGTTTGATCATTTCAATTCCTTCCAGCGAAGAAATCGAAATCCCCACGCGTTTGGCTTCAGGATTCGACAATGCACCTTCATCGAAGGAGCAGACATGTATGCCCAAACCCGAACTCGTTGTCTCGTGGTAGGGTAGCGAAAACTGGCAACTGAAGGGTAAGAACTTCAACGACCGAGATGGACTCAGAGCGAAGACGATCCTCCTCCATCCTCTGCTCGGTCGGGAGGTATTGAATGTGAAGACAAGCCCAGCTTCCATGGAAATTACCAAATTCAAGCCAACAACAGCATGACTCTTCACCAGAAATGGATCATCCGCATCATCATAATCCTCCTCGCGGCCAAGAACAGGAGGGCTACGAAGAACAGTCCAAGCGTTTGATTCAGGATCGAAGCACTCAAACAGCCTGCCAGGGTTTGGAGTCCCACTATCTTCGAGAAAGTGAGGGTTAGTGAAAGATTTAGGCATCGCATAGATCTTGTCACCGATGGTCCAAGCAATCGGCTCTCTCTTCCCGCAATTGAGTTCACAGGACATCTTCACAACCTCCGGAGGTGGAGAATCGTCAGATCCAGACATGTCGATGGAGTAAACCGCTCTGGAGAGAGCGTATTTGCGAGGCCATGCGTTGGTGTTGCGGAGGAGACCTCCGATCAGGTAGATCTTCGATCCGAGAACCGCCATAGCCATCTTCTCCGGAAGCTCGCCTCTGCCGCAACCAAGGCACCGGAAGCTCAAGTAGGGTTTAGGAAACAATGGTGGTGCTCTCGTCTTGTTCATGCGGAGGTATCTGGCGAATCTGCCGAAGTAGCCTAAAGCCATTTTCTTAGGGATGCTCTTGCTCTGTACAGGTCGAACGGGACCGAGTGGTGCATTTGACGAGCGAAAAATCCGACGATCTCCGGCGCCGGCGAGTGGTGGTGCTAGGCCCGGCGTGGTCGGAAGAGGAGAAGTAACGATGGAGTGGTATCTTGTGGATTCGGAACTCACTTCTGGATTGAAGCATACAGATGAGAACTCTCTGCAAATCTTCCATTGTTGGAGCTTTTTTGGGTTTTTGATAACCAGTGAGTTATGGAGGCAAAACCTGGTTTTTATACGAGACAAAAGTGGCTTTAGGTAATAACCTTCAAATATTAATTAGTACTAATTTTCTAATTTTAAACGACAAGCGCGTGGGTCAACTCGTAAGGGGTTGTTTCAGCTTACCTGAGGTTTCGAGTTTGAGTCTCAGGAGATGCAGCTGCGTTAAAACTTGATAGGAAGAGTTTTGCCGTCCTTGTGGTCTACCCGGTTCGAATGAAGATTAGTCTGGGTGTGGTAGAACACCTTAAAGGTGTCAACCGCGAGTTGCGAGCCCGCTCAGGAACCTCATGGTTTAGACCAAAATTTTATTTTCTAATTTTAATCTCTCCTTTTTTTATTTAGAGGAATGTTATGTCTTAAATTCAGTACATTTTATTTTTGTTGAGAATGAGGTGGCAAATAAAAAGATACATTATTTATTTTATTGATGAGTTATGTCAAATTACAACTCACATATGTAGTGTAGGTCTTACAAATCGGACGTCCGTACTAAAAATTTATTGCAGGGTGGTGGTATCATATATGTATGGTTTTTATTCACTTAAACTTATTTTTAAACTACAAAATATGAAAAATTTGTGACACCATCTCCAATTGTTCCACAATCCAGTGTCTCCTCCATCTTGATCTTATACTTACTCTCCATCTTAGTGAAACTTACACAGTCGGGATTGCTGAATGCAGCAGCGTCTTAAAAGAACAAACATTTATGAATTCACACGGTGTATATTAAAGTTTGGTTCAACAAAACTATCAAGTTTGTAATCATAATGGAAGTGATGAGTATGGTTTCGACATATTGGGCTTTCAACTCCGACAAAGATCATCATTACGGGGCATCGAAATTGAAATGTCTTATTTATGTTGTAATTATGTATTGCCTTACATTCATTCGGGGTAATGAAATGTCTATTTCGTCTCCGACATTATGTTCTCGTTGCATTTTTCAAGTGTGAGTTTGTCAAAATTTCAATTCATTCTGTAACTGGGAATGAGACCAAGTAGAAGAACACGCCGAAGTACGATTTTGAGTATAGGGAATTTTTGAAGAGTTATCAGACATTTGGAAATTGATTGTAAAAAGGACCAAAATACCCCTCAACGTGATCAAAACGCTTAAACACAAAACTCCCAACCTGCAAAGTGCGGGTCAACACCCTAATTTCACCCCACATTATGTAGCATGCACGAGAACATGTAACTTACTCGTCCTAATAAATGTGTGTGAAAATTCCCCAATAATTGATGTATTGTTTATATTTTTTGCGTCAAAACAAAATGAAGACTATTTTCGCATTTACAATTATCTCAAACTCCACCAATTATTGTATGCAAGTTCACCAATATTTGTTCATAAGCTAATATCATTGTATTGAAAGTAATTGACAAGAACTCACTCACTCAATAAAACGACACCGTTTGGGTTTAAGTACACGTGTCGAATAGCTATTAGCGAGTAGTCTCATTTCGTTGCTATACATAAAACCGTACGGTCCACCTCACACTGTCACTGCCTCACTGTTGTAACAGACACTTTCTCTCTCTAAAACGAACCTCTTGTGTGCGCTCCAAGAAACCCATGGCGGAAGCGGCGGAGCCGTCACCAGCGCCGCCGCGCGAGGCGGCGAAGGTCACCGAGAAGATCGCGTCACTGTACGTCGGCGATCTGGACCCGGAGGTGACCGATTCGGACCTCGTTGAAGCTTTCCGTGCGTACGGCGTCGTATCCTCCGTTCGCGTCTGCAGAGACTCTCAGTCCGGCAGGTCTCTCGGCTACGCCTACGTCAACTTCACCGTTCATGCTCATGGTGATGTTTTTGCTCTCGATTTTGTGGTTTATTGTCTTTGCTGCTGTCTCTGTTACTACTATGTTTATGTGTAGAAATGTGAATGTGAATGGGTCTGTACTCTGTAGATGATAATGATGATTTTGTTTCGTGATTTTTGGAGCTTAAGTTGAATGTTTGTTGAGGAGAAGTGGATTTTGTGGCTGCTCTGTTTTTTTTTTGTTTTGTTTCACAGATTGTTTCAGCCACATTTCACTGCTCAATAATCTTTTCCCTATGCATTTTCTTAGTAACCAAACAGATTTTTGGGTACCAACAAGAACTGAGGGAGAATTAGGGCAGAAAGGGTATTGGTTTTTGCTTATGAGAGGTTTTGTTCTAAAGATTGTTTCAGATTATTTTCTGTATTTTGATATTCTACTCTTCTGTTTGGTTCCTGAGAAATTGTAGGAAAGGAAAATAAATCACGTTTCTTCTATTTTCTTTTTCTAACTATTTTGTAGAATGCTGATTTTCATTTTTACGATCCCAATTTCAGCTACAATTGACTGCTCTTAAATCTTTTCCTTGTGCATTTTCTTGGTAACCAAACAGATTTTT
>JAYMTF010005415.1:0-11594 GCA_036897485.1 Pelargonium nanum | reverse complement strand
GAATTCGTTCTAACATGGCTATGTATTTTTACATTGAAAAATCTCTGATATATTCACATTACATAAGTGCATGGGTAATTTTGTTATATAAGCACATACGTTTGTACCTTGTATGTATAGATGTCATGCTTACATTATCATGTGCTTATCAGCTTATGCACGCACATGTTAAGTGAAAGCATGCATAATGCTTTATAAGCACTTGACTTAAAGCATGCATAATGCTCCTAAGATACGGTGTTTGAACTTTGGAATGGTATATTTTTATTCGTGACACATTATCCTCTAGTAGGTGTTATGGTACATTTATTTATTTTTATGTTTTTCGGTTAAGAGGTTAATGATACGATTACTCAATTGCTCAAAGCCCCAATACACCTAGCAAATTCAATCAAAAGGCTAAAAAGTTTGCCTACAATTATTTTTACCATCTTTGGATTTATAGTTACCCAAGCCAATATGAAATCCCTACAGTTTGGTGATAATTACTTTTATGTTGTATTTTACACTTGCAGGACTCAAATGGTGGATTTGGTGGTGGGCCTGGACAGGCAAGTAGATATCATATTCATATATGCATCTGCAAGATTCTGTTGGAAATATATATATTTTTTTTCAAACTTGGGTAACTTTTCTCTAAAATCAGTCATGTTTTCTAGACCTTGTGGATAAGAACTCAAGACCCTGCACTACCAAAATTAATGAATGGTTACTACTGCATCTTTATAGTTTCAGTACAATTTCTTAATGGATAGGACAAACTTTGAGGTCACAAACAGCTTGGTTTTGAAGTATCACAGATTTGTTGTTCTAGAGGTTGTAGCATTTGGTATCTGTTTGCTGCAATCGATGTGCTTAGTTAGTTGAATCTACAATCCAGCATTTTGTATAAGTACATTACTTTGTTTGTCTAAAGTTTTAGAAGGATTATGGTAGTTTCCCTTTCAACCATTGTACTTTTAAATTATCTTATTCTCTCTTTTTGTTGTATTAATTTATATGCTATTTTTCCAGATGCCTCATCTTGCCACAACTTATGCTGCAGTCAATTCACTCATCACTTTGGGTGGTGACAAATCTTTGTCATCAATTAATAGGTGGTCAGTTTTGGTTCTGTTTGAACAACTATTAACTACTTGCACATATTTTATTTTGGTTTTTGGAAATTATCTGGCATGATTTTTGAATACTTTTCAGAGAAAAGTTGTACTTGTTTTTGCGGCGAATGAAAGACAAAAGTGGGGGATTCAGGTTTGACATCAACCAATTTTGTTTGACTTTAAAGGGGAGAAGAAACTGATTTCACGTGACTGTCTAGAATATTTTTACTCTATCCCATTTGGTTCTTTTTCTAACAGTATTATTGTTTTTCTTATCAGGATGCATGATGCAGGAGAAATTGATGTTCGGGCTTGCTACACTGCAATTTCTGTAAGTTTGTGAGCTTTGTGAGTGTGTGTCCACAAATATGTGTCTGAGTATATTAAGCATCTATATATTCAGCCACTCAGGTACATATATGTTTGCACTCACTAAGACTTCCAATGTGTTTCTGGGAACATGCACACATTTGATATGTACTACATTGATACACAACAGTCTGTCTGTCCATGTTGTGGCTTGTATAAGATATTTGACAGTGTAGAAAAGTTATTTCAACCTTAGCATTAGGGCTTGTGACCATGGGACAGGATTGACAAAGGATTTACGTAAAAGGTGTGGCTGTTGAGGTAGCACCGGCTGCCTATCAACCATGATCCTTTACTGCTTTCCTGCACCATGAGCTTCATAGTTAGGAATTGCTATGACAATATTTTACCATTAGTTACTAGTGTGCTCTTAACGACTACGATAACATCGTTTTGAACGTATGTTTGAGTTGCAAATCTTTTCTCATGAACCCGCTGAAGAAAATAATCCCAGATCAATCATTCACTTAATTTTGACTTGTGCTCAGGAAAGAAAATATATCTGCCCTCCAGTAATTGCTTGCACCCATATTCAAATGGGCCAATATTAAATATAGTATTTTTAGCAAAATTTCTGGCTCGAACAAATTGCACCAATTCACTACTCCAAATTGTTTGTACCTCTTACGATTCACCTCCTGACTGTCACAACACACGTTTTCCTTCCCTTTCTTTCTCAATTTTACACTGATGCCCATCTTTTTGTTCTGCCAGGTTGCAAGTGTCTTGAACATTTTGGATCATGAATTGGGTCAGAATGTTGGTAATTACATCTTAAGGTTTGTCTCAACTCTCACTGTCTTTTTCGTTTTTCTATTTTTGCTCCAAAGCCAACTGGGTTGTCGTTTTCTTTTTGCTCATCTGGTCATCATCTCTTTTCTTTGTTCAACTATTTGTTACTTTTTGTGATAAATCTTTCATGTATTGAGTATGGCATTCTTATAATTGTGTCAAAGCTCATATTCTAGTCAAACTTTTTCAGAATACACTACACTTTTAGCATACATTTGGATGTTTTATGTACCATGATTTACTTCAGTGTGTATTCCACTATTTTTCATTATACATCAAAAGTTATACTCTATGACATCTCTCTGCAGCTGTCAGACCTATGAAGGTGGCATTGCTGGTGAACCTGGTTCTGAAGCTCACGGTGGGTATGTTTTATACCGCTCTCAAAATCTATTTTCTGTAATATGTCAATAAAGGTGTAAGTCTGCTATGCCATAGAGAGCATAGTTACCATAATAATGTGTATGCTACATGTCTCTAGATAGCAGTGTGTTTTGGCTTTCTTTAATCTTCTCACATGTAAACTATCATGCATGATGATTTGTTCATCAGATACACCTTCTGTGGGCTGGCTACAATGATCCTTATTGATGAGGTTAATCGCCTGGACTTGCCAAGTCTGATTGTAAGACAATGCTGCCCTTCCTTTAAGTTAGTCATTTTCTAGTTTCATCATACTCGTTATGATATCGTTTGCCTGTCGTTGTTTTTATCTCTTGGATATGTCTTTGTGACAAATCTGTGTGTATTAGAATTGGGTGGTATTCCGACAAGGACCTGAGTGTGGATTCCAAGGCAGAACAAATAAGCTGGTTGACGGTTGCTACTCCTTTTGGCAGGTCAGCTTCCTCCCCCAATGGCACTCTTTATCAATGTTTTTTCTTCTTCTTTTGATTTACTAACATAAATTTATAAGATCAGGGTGGTGCATTTGCTTTATTGCGAAGATTGCATCTAATTATTGACGAGCAATTGGGTATGACAAATGATGATGAAGAAACACAAACCGAATCATCTGATTCTTCTGAAGAGGAAGAATCTTTGCATGTGACATCATCTCATCTTGATGATACTAGCCATAGTCAGGAAGGTAGGCAGGCTTTGAAGAAAGAAAGCAAAATTGCTTTTATATTTTATATGGCCTCTGGCTCAGTCTTGAAATTAATTTCTTGAACTTTCATTCATCCACAGAGCTAGAGAACACTTCCTTTCCTGCAGACCTCAACAGTATTGGGTTAAATTTTTTGAAGGGGCATGCAAAGAAGGAACCTCTTTTTCACAATATAGCATTACAACAATATCTGCTTTTATGCTCTCAGGTTCTCTCTTTACTTGAAAGATATGTGTATCTTATTCCAAACGTGCTTTTGCATTTGTAGTTCTCCTTGGATAAAAGAAAAATTAGACTGCTATAAATTTCATATGCTTCCTTTCTGTGTAATTCTGTTACTTACCACTTAATAGATTCTGATGTAATGTGATGCATGCAGTTGCAGGAGGGCGGGTTTAGAGACAAACCCGGAAAGTCTAGAGACTATTATCATACATGTTATTGCCTAAGTGGTCTGTCGGTAAGTCAATACAGTGAGTCGAAGAATGAAAGTTCTCCACCTTTGCCCCGGGCAGTTTTTGGCCCCTATTCGAATCTGCTGGAACCCATCCATCCTCTCTTCAACGTTGTCTTGGACCGATACTACGAAGCACATGAATTCTTTACAAGGTCACAAGATAGGTAAAATCTTCCAAATGAAATGTATGATGCAAGGTTAAGATATGGATCTGTTTGTATCTGTTAGGTTGTAAGAAGAAAGTGAATTATTTATTAGCACATAGCAAGATTGCAGCATGTTTAGAATTAAACTCTGGATTATAAGAAGGTTGTGTTGCCCAGAATTTTGGTGTTGCTTGGCTCAGAAGAAAACCAGCGAATCAGACAGGGTCTTTCTTGTTGAAGTGGTCGACCACTTCTTTAAATATTTGAAACATTTTTACCTGTTTATTTTTTTGTTAATTACCGATAGTCCCTGCGTACTTTCCCCTTAAAACAAACATATCCCTAGAACTTTCAATCTTGACAAATAACCCCTATGTACTTCCCAAAACACTGTTCTGATCAGTTAATTAGATGGAAAATTGACTTCTCTCATCACATGCAAGACATGTGACTTTTCTATTTTGTTAAAATACTCATACTATCCTTATTCACCACATATTCAAGAACAATGAACATTTCAGTGCCGGAAACTTCAAGTTTTTGAAGATTCAGGTCTTAATTTTGCAGATTCTGGCGAGATGATAAGTTTTAGAGCGAAAATTGAAATTAAAACCAATGAACCAAAATTCATGACAAAATTTGAATCAAAATCTGAAATCAAAATACAACAATTTCAACCAACGGAGCAAATCACGAACAATTTCATTAATATCAACCGAACTTTCAATAACCTAAACCAAAATTTCAATCAAATTACAACAATTTCAACAATCTCGTTCCTAATCATATATTCAACAAACAAAATAAAAAATGAACAAAAAATGGTGCTGGAGCAAATGATGAACAGAGGAAAAGACTCGCTGGTGTACTGGTCTCGTCGGAGCTGGGTTGTGGAGCAGGTTGTCGGTCTCGTTGGAGCAGGTGCTCCAGCATCGCCGCTCCATCATTGTCGATCATCGATCTGGTCTAGTCCCCACCGAGCCACGACGTTCATCGCCTCTTCTACACAAAGCCGTCCGTCGTCCTCCATTGATCGCCTTCTCGACTTCGTGCTCAACGCCAGACAGGGGCCAACTTTATAATCCACGGAAGTTCAGGAGGTCTGGAACCATTTAATCCTAAACTTTATTTAAAACATGTTATATCATTAAATTCTCACAATTAAATTAATGAGGTGCCTCATAATACATATGTTATCCATAAATTCAAATTTTAATAGACTATATAATTTGTCAAATTTTCTTGAGAACATACATTTAAAGGGGAAATATATTCAAACAAAATATTCATCTACGCATATGAATAGTTCTCATGAAAAAATTGAGCTTCCTCATAACAAGGAGAACAAGTAGTTTCAGTTTTGAAAAAATGCTAATTCTATATGGAATATACTTTTTTATCCACCCAACGTATTATCGGATTGGGTATCTTTAAAAATCAAATTATATTTGAAATAGGAGAAATATGGTTCTAGTTACCTATAAATTCTGTAGAAATCACAGCCTCCAACAACTCAGATTTAATTAATCAACAAAGTAATTAACATAGAAAACATGTATGCACAAAACTGTGCGGTATTGTTGATTGTTTTGTGCAGCTTTGCTGCACATTGCAATGGAGGTTTCACGAGCAGTTATGTGCGCAAATCTGCCGCTTCCGTTGACATGCCGATACAAAGCTTGCCTCCTCCTCCGGGCCACAATGCGCCCGAGCAGGTTCACATTACTCAGGGCGATCACGATGGGACCGGCATGATCATCTCGTGGGTCACGCCGTTGGAGAAGAGCCCGAATCATGTCACCTATTGGGAAGCTGAGGATGAAGCTCGAGCTGAAGCTGTAGCTGTAGCTCAGGGACATCACCACCACCACCACCACCACCCCGTCCACAAGCATAAAGTTCATGCCAGGATCACTACTTATGAATACTATGACTACCGGTCTGGTTATATTCATCATGCCACCATTAAGAATCTCAAGGTTCGATTCGATATTCAAATAGATCGATTTAATTTATTCTTTTTGTTTTTTATCAGTTTAGCTATATAAAAACAGACCGGGGTATCTTTCCCTTTTATCCAAAACCCCGTCCCCCATCAACTCAGTGGGAGTTGAACCCTAGGGTAAAACCCCACCTACCCTCTTAACCCAAAACGCCACCCCACCAGACTTAGTGGGAGTTGAACACACGACCCCTCACTAGGAGACCACTGAGCCATTCCTTGGGGGAATGGTTCTTATTATTTGTGTTGTGTTCTGTTTTTGATTAACTATGCTTCCTATTTGTTATGCAGCATGATACCAAGTACTTTTATGAGATTGGAAACCGCAGGTTCTTCTTCACAACTCCTCCTCAGCCCGGGCCGGATGTTCCCTACACATTTGGCATAATTGGTACTAAATTAGTATTTTCTGGTCCAGATTTGAGATATTTAGCATAATTGGTACTTATTTTGTGAAATTTGCAGGTGATTTGGGACAAACCTATGATTCTAATAGTACACTCGCACACTATGTGTCGAACCCGAAAGGACAGACTGTGCTGTATGCTGGTGATCTCTCTTATGCAGATGATCATCCCAATCATGACAACAACAGGTGGGATACATGGGGCCGATTCGTGGAGAAGAGCGCTGCGTATCAGCCTTGGATCATGACTCCCGGAAACCATGAAATCGACTTTGCTCCTGAAATTGTAACATTCTTGTCTCACACAGCAAATTGGTTCATAGAGTTGAATTGTTTTGTAAGTATTTTGGTGTTTGTTTCAGGGCGAAACCACTCCTTTCAAGCCTTACATGCATCGATACCCTATCCCGTACAAGGCAGCGCAAAGTACTTCTCCGCTTTGGTACTCCATTAAGCGCGCATCTGCGCATATTATAGTCCTCTCTTCTTATTCAGCATACGGTAAGCAACTTCCTCTTGCTCCACATTATGTTAGTATACTCTATATTCCATATTGAAAGAATGTGAAGTCTGTTGGCACTTGATATACACGTTAGGTCTTCCATTCCACCTGTTAGCTTAAACTTTTGGTTTGAAGTCAAGTTTAACATGGTATCTGAACCTAGTTTATTTGATTTGGGCATAGTGATCTGTCTTTGTTGCCTCCCTTCCTAGTCCACGTGCAGTGTCCGTTGTGTTATCCGGCACACGTTGGGCCCTCCACATATCATAGCTTAAGTTTTAAAGCTGGAGTCAAGTTTAACACATTACAATACATTTTTATTTTATTTTTACTGACACTAATTAGTGTTACCAATGTGTTAGGTAAATACACTCCTCAATACACATGGCTTGAAGCAGAGCTAGACAGAGTGAACAGAACAGTGACACCATGGTTGATTGTTCTTGTCCACTCTCCATGGTACAACAGCAATGGCTACCACTACATGGAAGGCGAATCCATGAGAGTCATGTTCGAGTCCTGGTTCGTTAATCACAAAGTCGACATTGTCTTCGCTGGACACGTTCATGCTTATGAGCGCACGGTAATCACCTAAAAACATCAAAACTTGTACTTAAACTAAGCCATTCAACACTTGATCTCTAAACCATGTGTCTGTTTTGATTTGTTGCAGCATAGAGTATCAAATGTGAGGTACAACATCACGAACAGATTGTCGTCCCCAACAAGGGACATCAACGCACCAGTTTACGTTACTATTGGCGATGGCGGGAACATTGAAGGCATTGCTGATCAGTTTACGCAGCCACAGCCTGATTACTCGGCGTTTAGAGAAGCAAGCTTTGGACATGCTGTTCTTGAGATCAAGAACAGGACTCATGCTTATTACACATGGCATCGCAACCATGATGGTGAACCTGTTGCAGCTGATAACACATGGTTGTTCAATAGGTACTGGTTCCCTGAAGAAGAGAGCATTTAGCTTGCTAGCAATAGGCAATAGGCAGTTTATGTAGTCTCTAGTTTCTACCCTAATTTTTGCTATTTTTTGGATGATTACTGTTCCTTAAGAGATCAAATTGCTTATGAGTTTAGCAATAATAAATTTATCCGACTTGATGGATCTATTTTTCACTCTCTTATTCTGTTATCTTTTTAGCATAAACTATTTTTTCACCCTGAGACTTGAAACTATACGGTATAGCACACATCTTGTCTTTTAATCATTTTAGGAATGGAGAAAGAGACATTTTCAAACGATCAATTCTCATTAAAATCCCAACAGACGCTAACTGAAGTGAAGTTCTCAAATTCATTTTAAAAGGCTTTGCGATGCACTCTCTAAGGCTCTTAGGACCCCACCAGCGGTATGGGAAAAGATTGGCTAACATACCATGTGCTCAAGCTCCAAGCCTCACCATGATTAATGATACCCATACCAAAAAATACCCTTTAAAATAATGGAACCCTTTGGCCATAGCCCGAATGCAGTTAATCCAGACATCGTAAGTTGGACAGACCAAAAGCAACTCTTCGAGAAAGTAGTGAATCTCTATATTGGTATAGATTCTTTAGAAAAGTTGTATTCATATAACATGATCTATCTCACTCAAAAATGGATCTTGTGATTAGCATAAACTATCAGAAGCAACTCTTTGAGAAAGTAGTGAATCTCTGTATCGGTATAGGTTCGTTGAGATTGAAGTTAGGGTTCAATTTTGACTTAATGTTTAAGTTCATCAAAGTTAGGCTTAGGGTTTATTTGTTTTTGTTAATCAATTTTGTGTTGGTTTCATTTGTGATAATTTTGAAACGATGTATGAACATATTTGTTTTAGTTAAATTATGGGATTTTGGTTTGTAGATTTCTAAGACTGGAGTTTGATATTGTTGGATATGAATTGATGGTTAAATTTTTGAAGTCTCGTTGATTTTCAAGAAATTAAGCATTGAAGAAGAATGCTGATAATTTGGTTGTCTTGGATTGTTGATAATGATAAATTGTTATGATAAAAGTTAATTATATTCACTTGCTCCAATTCTTCTTATGACTAATTTGTCTAGCCCTTAAAATAACATAACGATGATAGTTATCATTTTGGCATGATTGTCTGTTCTTGCTCTTGAATTTCGGTATTGAACAATCATCATTGGGGCAAATGACTTATGGCACTTGCTTCTCTTGAGCTTGAGCCTCGGTTGTTACATTTGCTGATAAAAAAATAATATTGTTGTTGATGAGAAGGAAACACATTAACATAAAAAACTTATCTGATCGTATCAAGTCGCGATCCGACCCAAACCCGTCATGGTCCATGGATAACTCGTTATTTGCCTGGGATATTTTGGGTCGGGTGAGGGTACACTGTTCTGAACCCGAACCCGACCCGTAGAATTGACAGCTCTAGTTACATACTTACATGTGATTCATTTGCCATTCCTCCTCAACTTCAATATACCCTAGTCCCTAGCATTGAAAACGCACGTTTTTATCACCGTTTTACAGCTCTTCGTCGCTCTCTCACTGTTCCGGGTCTCCGTCTCCGGCTCCGACCAGTTAAATTGCTGCTCCTTTGTAACTTTCCAGACGATTCTTGCAATTCCAGAAAGCTCTCTGGCCTCTGGCTCTAAGGTTTAGCCCCAAAGCAAGCTCCTGAGCTCTACGAGTTAGGTTTTGAACTTGCACTCTAGTTGAGCTCCCTCGCAACTGAGATCATTCGAATTTTGGAGTAGCAATTGCTGCATTTTCCCGAAATGCCGCCGAAAGTGGAATATCAACCCATCAATTTGGTGGACAGTGACAACAGCGACGATGAAGATAGTGCAACGAGGAACAGGTCGTCGAACACCACGCCACAGCAGACCAAACTCCAAAAGCAGCAGAATTCTGGACCGATTAAGCCGTCGGCTTCTTCCAATCAAGCGCTCGATTGCAGAAGTTTTTGGAAAGCCGGTGCTTATGAAATTGGTCCCACCACCAAATTCGCCTCTACCGAAGGTTTCCTTCCAATTTCTTTTGAATATTTTCTGGTATATATGTATATCTGTATGCATCTTTTCACAATGTTATTGAGTTGGGCTGTTTTGTTTACAGGTCAATTGGAGCACGCTCGTGTTCATCCCAAGTTTCTTCATTCAAATGCCACTTCCCACAAATGGGCTTTTGGTGGTAAATTTATTGAACTCAAACATTTGTACTCTAGTTGCAGCAATGATGCTTTTGGTCAATAGGGTCCTTGAAAAATCTGTCTCTATTGAGCTAAACTTAAGAACAGTAAGGATATAATTTCGCAGTTCGTTCCCTTAGTTTGTTAGAGAAGTGAATAGGAATTAGAATGTTGAAAGTTTAGAATTTAGCATATAGTTTGTCAAATAGGTGAAGGTGCCTGTTGCTAGGAGGATGACCTATTAGTAGTCGACACCTTTTTATAACTAAGTCCTAAATGCCTTAGAACTTAAAAAGCAAAAGCATTATTTAGTGATGGGCTTTCTCTCAAAAACATTAATACTTTATCCGTCCCAAAATGAGTGTCCACAATTTTATTGTTGTAAGAATTAAGGATAAGTTGGTGATGGACTTCCTCTCATATACCTCACATGGCTTTGTTTTAACAAACTCGAATGGTTCTAACTAAACTATGTTAAATATTATTGGTAATTCTTGCATAACTAACTTACTAAAATGGAAAATGAACACTTATTTTGAGACATTTTTAAGAGAAAGTGGGCACTCATTTGGAGTCAGAGGGATTTATGCTATGTTCTTTAACTTCTACTTCTTACTTCTACTTCCAGTGGTTTGTACTGGTAGATCATGTATTTGTGTAGTTTCATATATATGATTTGCCAAACATGAGGGACTGATACTTTGAATTTATGTGTGCGTATTTTAGAGTAAATTATTTTTACACTATATATTTTCTCTTGCAGCAATTGCTGAGCTCTTGGATAATGCTGTTGATGAGGTATGTTGTAGAATAGATTTCATTTTTTATTCTCCACATAATGTGGCCTTTTATATTTAACTGTATCATGAAATGGTAATTTGTTTTTATGCTATCTCTATTTCAGAAGCCAAATGCAATTGCTCTTGCTTGAACACTGATTGTATCAAAACAGAATGTAAAGGATTTAAATAACCATTGTGCAGCTTAATTTGTATTGCTAAATCAGTTGTCTGATAGTTTTTCGGTTACTGGGGATTTGAATTGTTAGAAAGAGTGCTCAACACCATATGGTGTTTTTGTGCCCTGCTAGCTGGTTTATTCTTTGCAAATAGAATCTAATATGTGTGTTTTAGGAGTTGGGAGGGATCAAAAGATTTTTGGTGTGGTTACTGCTGAAGGGGTTGGTTATCCGGATTGACTACTTGAAGGGAGGAAGTGTTTTGATTATTTACCAGTTATAGTAACTGAAATGCTCTTGCATATACGTCAAGGCCTTAAAGGGCTATAGTGACTTGTGGAGGTTGAAGAGCGGAGAGGTTGAGGCTTATTACTTTTGTTCATTGAACTTTTGTGTGTAGGAGGCACAATATAAACCCTTTGCCCGTGGGTCATTAGTGTGTAAATTCGTGGGTCATCAGTGTGTAAATTCAGCTCAAGATAGTATGGAACACTACGAGTTTCTTTATGAGAATGAATGAGAGAAAGTGAAGTCTTGAGATGCTGCCAATTCAGATTTTGGGTCGTTATTTTATTATTATTATT
>JAYMTF010005414.1:0-11595 GCA_036897485.1 Pelargonium nanum | reverse complement strand
AGTCATCCCCCGAGGGATTAGTTTGTTGTGTTGGAATTTGGTGACTTGAAGAACCCACATGCATATTTGTTTCATTTTTCTACATTTTTATAATAAATAATTTTTTTTGCATGACTTGTAATTAAATTGGAACAGTCGGGTTTCTATTATTTAGTGTGCGGCTACAGCCGGCGTTGTTTATTAGATCCAAATGTCGTTTTTGCTGCAGCCGTTGTCAACGGCTGCAGCAAGTGACATGAATAGTAAATATTTTTGAAGTCTCTGTAAATTCACATTTTTTTTGTTCTAGATTTAAAAAAAAATAAAAAAACCAAAATGGTCACCGGAGTTGCTTTTCCGGCAAGGGCTTGGCGCCAATTGGATTAGTGCCAAGACCCTTGGCGCCACTTAAAATGGCACCAAAGGTCTTGGCACCAATCCAATTAGCGCCAAGCTCTTTAATTAATTATAAAAAACAATTAAGGGGCTATTTCACTAATTAATACCACATGGAGGCCAAATGACCAAATTCAATGGTTTTTTAGGCCAAAAATCATAAAAACTCTTAGTTTTGTCTCCTTGAACAGTTAATTATTTTGGTTATAACCCCTGGTCTCATGGGTGACGTGGCTACTTGCTTGGATGGGCGGGTTAACGTAGCAGTAGTCAACCTTTTGTAGCAGGTTATTAGGGCCAAAATCAAAAAATTAAATCTTTTAAAGACAATACCATATTGTTTTGTGGGTAGGTATTAAAACTAAAATAATTATCAGGAGTAACAAAACTAATTAATCCATAATTAATAATAGCTTGTAAGATTGCCAATGCAAATAATTGTAATCCACCAGTGTATGCGTAGTAAAACACACAATCATATAAATAGATCATTATCAATAAGACTAAATAATTAGATTTTTCATTAAGTTATTTAGAGTGGGATTCATTATGATATTCCATAAACCCTAAAAAACAAATCATAAAACAAAACCCTCAACAATTAAAGAAACAGTAACAAAAGCCATCGACACACGTTGCATTAGTGACATGCATAGGGTGCCTTAAATCACATCCTTCATGACACACGTCATCAGCTTTGCAACCATCCTCATATTTGTCTACACACAGATTTGCAAGTGCACCTATATACATATTCAACAACAAATTAATACATGAGTATATATACAAGCATATATATAAATGACTTAATTCTAAGCATATATAGATGATAGATTATATCATATTCTCCTTGAAAATCAACCATTAACAAGTACCTCAGTTTTAGTGGCAGAAAAAAACACTTTTGGGCACAGAAAAAAATAAGTTGTTGTCATGAGTTGGGCTTAGAAATAGTCACTATTGAGCTGACATGGATAAAAGCTCAATAATGGTGAAATCTTTGACTTTTATGCTTTTGGCGATAAACTTTTTTGTTGCATAAAGATGTGCTTCCGCGACAAAACTCTTTCTGACATTCACTTGAAGACTTTCTGTGACAATACCTTCGGTAACAACAGTTACCTATTTTTTGTGACAATATATGAGTTTGAGCGACTGAATTAACTAACACGGAAAGTTAAATTTCTTATAGTGAAAAAGAATGTTTTACCGAGAAATCTATGATTTTGAGGTTTTTTTCACCGATTTATGAGCATATAAAACATATATAATGTTTCCTTGAAATAGAAAAGAATAATGAGTTTTATGATTGAGATGTTACAATAGGAAAGCATAGTGGTAGATTAGTGTGTAGATGCTTACCAAGAGGAGCAATGAGAAGAAGCAAGCAAAAGATGGCAGAGACAGAGGTCTTGTCCATGTTGGTAGTTGCTAGCTATATGATCTTGAAGAATACTAGAGAGATTGTGAATTCGTTATTGACTTATGGTTCATATTTATAGCCAAGTGAAAGTCAATACTCTTGATTTTGTTTTTAGACAGATTTAGAATCTTTTTTCCATATAGTATCACTCTTTAATTTATCATATAATATTTTCTTATTTTTTTGTCATAAATACAGCATTAAATGTGACCTAATTTCAGTGATTTAATTTGAATATTATGAGAAAATCAAGTGAGTCTCAAGTCCAAGCATTAATATTCAACTGGTTTCAAAATCAGCATCTGATAGGCTTCTTCATATGCTACTCGTCAAAGCTCAAGAATGCAAAGAAAGCTTCTTGGACATGGAGAGGCATGGATTGCATATTTTATTCTGATTAATTATATGATTTTGTGTTTGCTACTTGTGTTTTCTTTGAAATTACCTGTTTTTGCAATATTAGTTAGATATTATTTTTTTTGAATTCGTCAACTTTGTTTGAACAAGATGCATGACATGGATTGATTTATGGTTTCTCTATTTTTGCGGGCTTTATGGTGCTCATTAAAGGCATAATCTTGTGTTGTTTGGGACCACCCTTGACCACATTGTGTCCTATTAAAGAATGTCTTGTGTACTCTTCTTATCTTTCTTTTTTAGGTGATATGGTAGTTTACTATGTATGATGTTCTTCTGTATATAGTATTTTTTTTTTATAAGCAAGCAGTACGTTTTATTATTAAATTTCAAAAGGAAAAAAATAAAAGTACACAAACCAAAACGAGAAGAAAGCAAAGCAATTACAAAAGAGTATCTAATGCCAAGACGGGATCACGACACCAAAGCCCTAGAGGAAGTTGGCGATTAGCAAGAGAGGAGGGCAGCAGACATGGAATCAGCGAGTAGCTCAGAAGTTTAATGTGATTGAGTTCTTCAAACAAGACCGGGAAGAAACCGTTGAAAACCAACGCATTGCGAGATAACCAGATGACCCATAGAACAATGGAACACAATCCATTCCAGACTTTCCGAGAGCAAGAGCTTCCAGAAAACATTGACGACCACGAGCTCAAAAGACCAAAGCACGATTCCGGCAAAGCGGAGGGACAAGACCACCAGTTCAGGACCCCGTACCAAACCTGAGTCGCCTAGTCACAACGGAGAAGGAGGTGGACACAGGATTCCGGGAAGAGGCCGCATAACCGACACGTCACTCATGAAACAGTGGCCGGAATAATCTTATGAAGGCGGAGGAAACTGTAACATGGAATACTATTAACCGCGGCTAGCCAAGCGAAGCTTTGGATTTTTGGCGGGATCCCCGCCTTCCATATGAGCTTTGAGCATGCGAACCGGACATGGGGAGTCCGAGAATAGAGAGCCATGAAAGCAGCCTTCGACGAAAAAGAACCCGATCTGCTGCCTTGCCATATTAACCTATCTGAAACCGACGGTCGCAACACCACACCAGCTAATGCCACATTAAATTGTAACAAACTATCAATCTCCCAATCTCTGAGATTGCGTCGGAGCTGCAGAGATTGCATCGTGCAAGGCCCCCGGAAGAGGGCCCCTTCTACTGTGATTGCCTTGGACAAGCTCAGATCAAAGATGCGAGAGAAGCGAGAGGCCAAGGTTGAGTCGTCCAACCATATATCAAGCCAGAATTTCACTAGGCTACCAGACCCCACTACCCAACGAAAGATGTTGCGACCAACCATATCAGTAAAACCAGGTAGAAATTGAATGTTTAATAACTGAGCCATAACTGGAGAGAGCCGGGCGGAGTGCAGACCCTTAAACGACCATTCCGATAAATCCCAACCATACTTGGCGCAAAGAATCCGCTTCCATAGTGAGTCCGATCGGGCCGAGAACCTCCACCACCATTTAGCAAGAAGGTTAAGATTAGCAATTTCGAGTTGCCGAATAACCAAACCCCCATGCACCTGAAGACGAGTAACAATTGACCAATTAACCTTGGGCAGCCCCCTTCTCGACGCCACGCTGGACCAAAGAAAACGACGCTCGATAGCTTCTAGAGACTTAATTACCGATTTTGGGGCCCTATACAAAGACATGTAGTAGAGTGGTAAGGTTGAGAGAGCCGATCTAATTAACGTTATACGACCTCTGAAAGAAAGGTATCGGGCTTGCCATAACGCTAACCGGTTCTGAAACCGATCCACTATACCTGCCCAAGAAGAAACTCTGTGCGGGCTTGCTCTGAGTTGAAAGCCCAGATAAGAGATAGACAAAGAAGTCGTACCACATCCCATAACCGCAGCCAACCCCGAGGCCGATTCATCCGACAAACTAATACCAACCAGTTTTGATTTTGAGAAATTTATTACCAGACCTGATAATAATTCAAAGCCATTCAGAACAACTTGAATATAGGTGATAGAGGCAATCGAGCTATTAACGTCCAAGAACAAGACAGTGTCGTCCGCAAATTGAAGGTGAGTAACCGAACATTCGCAGACCCTAATACCTCGGATCCACTGATTGCGCTCAGCAATCATCAAGAGAATATGAAGTGCCTCTTCTACTATAATGAACAAAAAAGGAGATAATGGGCAGCCTTGTTTAATCCCTTGCGACGATTGAAAATCTTGAGATGGAGAGCCATTAATTAGAACTGAGATAAACGAAGCAAGACAGCTTTTGATCCAGCCCCTAAACCGAGAACCAAAGCCCATGCTGACCAAACATTGATCGAGAAAAGACCAGTCTACTCTATCAAAGGCTTGCTTAAAATCAAGCTTTAAGAGAACAACAGCTTGATCCGTGACCCAAGCATGATGAATTAATTCTCCCGCTACCAAAATACTATCCAAAATTTGACGGTCCTTGACGAAAGCACTTTGAACGTCACTAATCAATAATCCAATATATGGCCTCAAGCGACGCGAAAGCAGTTTGGAAATAATTTTATAGACCGACGAGACAAGACTGATAGGTCTATAGTCAGAAAAGCCCAAAGGTGTTCTCAATTTTGGAATGAGAACAATGAAAGCCGAGTTCAGACCTTTACCAAACTTCCCATTTGTGAAAAAACTTTGAGCGAAAGCTAATAAATCTAGCTTCACGATGTCCCAACACACATGGAAGAAATGCATGGTAAAACCATCCGGTCCTGGAGGCCGAGATCCATCACAACTAAAAATTGCAGCATGTAACTCACTCAAAGAGAAGGGCCTTTCTAAATCGGCTCGTGCCGACTCCGGCAACCTCTTGAAGTCATGATGCTGGAAAGAAGGCCTATCAATATTCGAACAGGTCAGCCGGTAATGAAAGTAATCTTTGGCTAGCGATTTGATCTCATTTGGACTGGAGACCCATGACCCCATATGGTTAATACCCGTAAACTTGTTATTTGATTGGCGAATGGAGGCGACTCGATGGAAAAAGCGCGAGTTCTTGTCCCCATCATTAAGCCACTTAAAACGTGATTTCTGCCTCCAGAGCACTGACAGCTCCTTAGCCCGACGATCCAGATAAGCTAGCAGCAACGTGCGCAATTGAAGCTCCGCAGGCCTTAGGGGTCTGGTTTCGGCAACCAAATCTAGCAAATTTAACTTGAATTCCAACTCCGCAACAGTTGTCTCCAATATGCCAAACACATCTTTATTCCAGGATTTCAAAGATGATTTAAGAAGGCTCAACTTTTTCCATAACCGGTAACAGGGTTGTCCAGTGACCTCAAAAGAATCCCATGCAGCCTTGACCATGATAAGAAAATTCGGATGTCCCGTCCAGCAATTTAAAAAACGAAAGGGTTTTGGACCCCAATCAACTGTGTCAATAGCCAACCAGATTGGGCAATGATCTGAGCAGCTCCTAGGAAGACCCGACTGAGATAATTCATGCATAGAAACCGGCCAATTAGATGACACCAGTACTCGATCGATTCGACTTGCGACATTTGGACCATACCAGGTATACAGCCGACCTCGAAGAGGAAGGTCAACAAGAGCAGCATCGTGAATAAAGGAGTTCAAATCATTTACACCAACCGGATCAAACGAACCCGAAGATCTCTCCGAGGGACCACGAATTGAATTGAACAATGCAAGGGAGAGAAGACTCATTAATGAAAAGGCACAGCCGAGCCCACAATGCGGATTTCTCATGAGCGGACTGAGGCGCATAGATATTAATGAAAGAGCATTCGCAATTGAAAACCGACCACGAACCAGTGATCACAACGAAGTGTTGTTCGATAAAACTCGAGTGAAGGACAAAAGTTGACGAGTCCCATAGACTAATAAGCCCCCCCGAACGGCCTATCACAGGAGAATAACAGTAGCGAACATTCGGCTGAGACCAAATACCCCGGCAATCAAAAGACGAGAACGATTGAATTTTGCTTTCTTGAATAAAAACGACATAAGGTTTAAGAAATCGAATAAGGGACTTAATCCTGTCCCTTTTATGCGACGTTGTACACCCGCGAATATTCCATGATAAGAGACCCATTCGCGTTGCAACGTCGACTACTAACAGAATCACGGTTCAGGAGGGTCGGCCCCTTTCACTCGAAGCCGGCTGACAAACTCAACTTCTGACCCTTTCGGCCTGATACCCAGTTCTTTGCATAAGTTCCAAATAATATTTGAAGCCCTAGACGGAGAGAGGTCTTTATGGGATGCAGATCTCGACCTGGGAGCCCCCAGTTTCGGATGAGATACTGCCTTCGGACGAACTACAAGACGACCAAGAAGAGCGGGAGTATTATGAAGCTTATTTAAGGAGTCTGATACTGTTGCTTCTGATGATGGACTATTAATTAAGCTGACTGAATTTGCCTTAGAACAATAAGCTAATTGTTTTTCCGTATTAGGGTTATCATGGGCCTCTGCATGGGGTTCATCATGGGTCACAGCATTGGGCTCTGCATGGGACAGATTAGGCCCACTATTAATGATTGGCCCGTTAACATCCTCGGGGTGGAGGGAGTCGAAACGGAAACTTCAGGCGGAGGAGCAAAGTGCACAAGCGGCGAGAATGGCCTAATGTCAGCCCCCCGACGTTCTAAAATCCGGACGGAGAGCAAACTCCGAACATCTACTGTAATTTCGTCCTTGATAAAGCCGAGAAAGTTAGAGTGAACCAGAACCTGAATACTTTCCAAATGTTTTAATGAGGAAAAGTCAGGATGAATGTAGATAACACTTCTGAATTGACGAAGAACCCTGTGGACAGATTCCACATTCCATGATTGCAAAGGAAGGCCAATTATCGAGACCCAGGCGTACCTCCCTCCCTTATTTTTCAAATTTTCCCGGTCATGGAAAGCTACAAACCAAGTGGAGAGCCACGACCACTTAGAGTTCTGCATGGAGGTCATAGACTCCTTATCAGTGAAAGAGACCACAAAAGTGCGTGAGGTTAATTGGAAAAGAGAGATTTCCTCAAACCCCTCAGCCTTAATCTAATCAAGCAGATGATCACCCGAATTGTCCTTTCGCGTTACTGCAATAATACTCCAACGAAACGGATCAAGAAGTTCCTTAGACACATGAAGTTTGATGGGTTTTGGAGTCGTGGACGGGGTCGGAGATCCTCTCTTCCTTGGTTTTCGCGGGGGGTCATTGTCCTTCCTATCGGGTACTGGTTGTTCCCTGAAGCGATCAGTGGTAAAATTCCGATTTGTCGGAGCTGCCGGAGCCCTAGTACGGTCGGAGTTATATCTCCGAGTCGCTGGTGCGGCCGATCTTGAGGCCCAATCCACCCTAAGCCTCCACCTTAGGAGAAAAACACCATTAAGGATACCTTTTACTCTTTCCGCCTCAGCCTTGACGGGGATCGTAACGAAGCCATAACGCTAACCTTGAGAATTAGGGTTCCGAGAAACAAAACATGACGTTTCATCCGTATGACGGCTGAAAATTCCTCTGAGCCAACCTGCCGTGATGGAGGTAGGTAGATTACCAACGTAGAGGACCCAACCCGGACTATTGTTCCTGTCTGCATCTTCAAAAGGTTTCGCTTTTGCCGTCGTCGTATGGCTGAGTTGACGGCGCGCGGCAACTACGTCGTCTTTAGGGTTCCGACTTTTCCGGAGCATGTCTACTGTGCGAAACAATATTTACGTTAAATCTATATATAGTATTTATAAATAAAAACTTAAAAGGAGTCCAACTATCTTAACTTATTCCATCGTTAATTAATGATAGTTAGAGGCGACAATTCGAGTATCGAGTTGAAAAGACATAATCTGATCCGAAAGACGTTCAAGTTGTAAATATCGGGCAATGGATTGGGTTTACGATGCGACGGTTCATCTGTCGCAACTCACAATCTCCTCAAGAAAATTCGAACCAGAAACTTGTCGGATCAATTTTATGCAATCCAAACCTGCAAGAAATTATGTGTGTCAACGACTTCATGTCCAATTTGCTAGCTCTTTTAGTAATTCATAGATAACTAACCGACCAAAAACTAATTGGATATCAAATTCTTTTTTTCTCCAAGTCATCATAAATTTATAAGATCCTAGAATAAACCCATATGGAAACATATAATTCTTATTAAAAACAAATGCAAAGTGGGGAGTCATATACTCAAATTTATGCAAATGATTTGAATCATTTTGAAAGGTTTCTAATAAAGCTTGAAATGAAATGGCAGTGCATTACAAAGACCCATCATAGGAGAATTAAAAACACGCTAGCCGCCCTTTAGGGGTGGCGCAATGGTCAAGATACACATCTCCACATGAGAGGTCGTGGGTTTAAATTCCATTGCGCCGGGTGAAGTGGGGTTTTGGGATAAAAGGAAAGAGCTACCCATGTTGTGTGGCTCAACTTAAAAAAAAAAATGCTAGCCAATCTCCATACACATTGCTGCTCTGCAAATAGAATTTCAGTCTGCAATAAGCTCAGACTTACAAAGTTGCTTTTCTCTGTAAAATACATAACATTTCAATTAAAGATCCAATATCTTTGGTTTCAAAAAAAAAAAAAAGATCCAATATCTTCTTATTGTTCTTTTTGTCTACTTGTAACTTGAATTAGATTCCCTCTCCACACCAACTTTCCTATTTTCTTTTCTGAGATTCTTTCTACAACATAGTACAATTAAGCAAGAGGAGAGAGATTGATCTCAACCTGATAAAATTTCAGAAAAATATACATATTACAAAACTTCCATTACAGAATCTCTCATCCCACATACCACCAGTTTATGTACAATCATTTTCTTCCTCAAAATTACAGCCTCCCTCTCGCTCTCACGATGCTGCGCCTCCTCCTTTAGGCATCTTTTTGGATGTCGCTGTCACATTAACATAACAAAGTAGTCAGTACAATTGAACAATAGACTCGGACATTTGCTAACCATAAGACATGGAATGATCTTAGATAGGAAGATTTAGCCACTGACGAACTCATTTTTGCCACAACAAAATTCTATTCATTGAACGCTTCCAAGATTCAATATAGGAATTATAGAGCTGGTTATTTCTGTTTCTGGGAAAATGCATCTAGACTTATGTTTATTCAAGAATATGCACGCAACAAATACAAGCTATCAATAGTTCAGGAGATACTCCCCCGTCGCAAAAAGAGTATCCTGTTTGTGTTGTATTTTTGTCCCAAAATGAGCGTGTCCTCTTTCTATTTTAGGAAGTTATGCATGTTACAGATAGCATTCCTAAATAAGTTAGTATATCTTGAGTTTGTCACAGCACATGTCTAAGGGGGGTATTAGAGTAAATGTACAACACTAACTAACATTTCTTTAGTCTTTCTTAGAAAGGAAACAAGGGCACTCATTTTGGGACGGAGGGAATATTATTTACTCTGTAATTACTAGAATGAAAGTGGCAGCTCCTTAGTTACCAGAAAATGCTACCTGAGTAGCAATTTCTGTTCTGGAACGTTAATAATAAAAAAAAGTGACGTTAATTATCCTATATGTTTTGAAAATTGTGAATCGCGTGTCCGAATTGGTGCCTCCTAGCTTTTAGTGGCCAAAAGCGAACACCAGAAGCCTCGACACAGATAGTTCCTTTTGTTAATCAAGTGTCCGTTGTAGTTAATTGGACTAGCGTTTTATTATATTCATCTGACTACTATATTAGAGGTACATTGACATTCTCTAAGAATGGATGGAAGTAGGTCTATAGTCATATTCAGGTGTGTGTGAGAGGGAGAGAGAGCATACTATCTTCAACATCCTTCAACTGGTAATAGTGAGGGGCTATCTCCACCAGCCAGTCTGGTTTTAGCTCAGTAACCTGAAATTTAAAATCCAAGTGTTATCTATGACCACAAATCTGGTAAGTGACTCGTAAACAAAACTAAATGTGAAGGTAGAGTGATAATTACTTGTCTCATATACTCTTTCGTTGTAAGGACGAGCTCGTGGTACACAACCCATCTTGGGAGCACCTGAAGAGATGTAACAAATAAAATAAACATATGTGCATGCATTCTGTGAATCTAAGAGCAAAAATATGTGTGCATATGATATGATGAACAGAAGTGAACAAATGTTATAATTTAGCCATCGAGAATACAAGCATATCTTACCTGTGCTAACCCTGAGCTAGGGTGTATATGAACAGTCTGGGGATATTTGACAGTCCGGTATGATCCATTCTTCTGCAACTTCGCAGAATGAGGGAAAAATCCTGATGAACACAATCAGATTTGAGCTCAACAACACCATTGATAATCGAACATTCGAAATGACATTCCAAGCGGATAATAGTTATACTTTACCGGAAGTTATAGCCTTCTTTAAAGCTTCCAAATCACTGGAGTTAGATGTTAATTCAATTTCTACTCTCTCCAAGAGCCCCTCCAACTGGTCTCTTATGTCTCTAGCACGCTTCATACTCCTAACCTAGAAACATTGAAATCACAAATTAGTAATGAAAACACTACAACTTAACAAATTATACTGAAAAAATCTAACAAAAGTAACTTATTTTTTATTGGCTAAAACAATCTAAAAATCACAGCACAACTTATCATGTGTGTACGTATTATGTTCCTATGTGAGCTCTAGGCACTTGTTATTGCATGTAAAACCAATAGATTGGAAATGAACTTCCCAATCTTGATTTGAAGAAATCATCACAGGCCCCAAACATCATTTAGTTTCATCTTAAAATAATGCAACATAAAACAGAATGACCAGAATATGCGTTTACAAGAATAGTAACGTGAAAGAAAATGAAAATCATGTAACTTTACCTGAATATAATTCTCGTAGCACCATTGCGTTGAAAAATTAGTTTCTTTCCAGGAATTGTAAACCTTCAGAAGAAAAGGGAATAGAATCAGCAATCACCGCATATGACATGAATAAAGTAAATAAATCAGTTTAACAAAATGAAACACAGTATAAAGCATAACATCACAACAGTTGCAAAACAACTAGTTTAAAAAGAATACGATATCCCAAATTCTTCTCTCAAATGTACAGAACCCATTTTCAATACATGCTTGAGATTTAATTTTTAATTTAACTTCAGCCCAGTTAACCTAATGGAACCACAAGTTGATTGAGTGTGGAGTTAGGATCAATCAATGAGTTGTTGCCGTGTAGAGACGGATAGGATTCGGGAACATTGTGTGTAACATACTTTCTTTCATAAAAGACTAACCTGAAGAACCTAATTTATTCATTGAAAATGAAATTGTAGAGTAATAGAGAAGTCACTAGTAGTATTCCCAAAAGAGCAAAATGAACGTACTTAAAAGAACCAACCTTGAGCAATGCAATGTGATCCCCCACATTGCCAGTGTGAAAATTCAATCTCGCATTGTCAGCATGAACTT